>PVKC010052836.1:0-10229 GCA_004027635.1 Crocidura indochinensis
CAAACTCAAATAAGAATCTAAAATATTCTGCTGGGGATAGAGTTAATTTAGTTCAGTGGGCTGGAGTGAAGGCTGTGCATTCACAAGACATGGTTTAGATCCCCAGCACCAAAACAAACAAACAAAAAATTAGGTATATGCTTTCTTACAAAAATAAAAAGTTCTGGGAGCAGAGATATAGCGCAAGGCTATAGTGTTTGTTATGCATTGAGGTCAATCTGGTTAGCTCCACAGTTCCCCATGGTTTCAGAATACCTTTGGGAGCAACTCCAAGCAGAGAGCTCGAAGTGTGTGCCTCAGAGTTCCTTCCTGTGCACTGCTGGGTATGGTCCCAAAACAAAACAATCAAAAAAAGAACAATAGAGATGATTTTGGTTTCTAACTGCCAAAGACTAAAAGACTTGACATCCAGGGGTGGGAACATGGCTTAGCAATAAAAGCTCTTACAGTATGGGTGAGACCCTGAGTTCAACTTCTGGCATGGCCAAAAAAACCTGGGGTGAGGGGTGAGGGGGACAGTACAGTAGGTAAGGCCTTATACACAGCCAATGTGTATTTGTTCCCTAGCATTCCCAGCAGCGCTAGGAGTAAGTCCTAAGTGCAGAGCCAGGAGTACTCCTTAGCACTGTTGGTGTGACACAAAAACAAACCAAAAAAAAAACAAAAAAACCCAGAAAAAAACCCAGTAAGGTCTAGCTAGATGTAATTTACCATTAGGAGCCTAAAACTGAAAGCTATTCAGTTTGTTACATAGAAGACTCGTCAGTTTTGATTCATCCATAGAAACTGCTATCTTCCTACTAGAAGTGCCTCTAAGACCAGTAAGAGGTGCCTTACGGTGTGGCTCTACCATCATCATGGCCTCCTTCTCAGACATCACGAGCTGGCAGAATTGGTCCCCAACATTGGCCAGGATGTATTTTGAGGTTTCTAGGTCTATCCCTTCTGCTAGGGAAGAAGAGGGAATCCATAGGTTCATGGCATCAGGGTCACTCTGCTGGGGACTCAGAAATCCCTCTACACGCAACACCCCCTTACGAGTGAAGATCAACCTAAAAGAAGAAGGGGAAAATAATGAGACTTAATAAATCAATTGACGTGAATAATTCTCATAATCTTTTGGAGGGCAGTTTTGGGTCACACCAGCAAGGCTAAGGGGATACTGTCGGCTCTGTTAGAAGTCACCTTGGCTGTGCTCAAGGGATTTTATGAAATGTTGAGGACTGAACCCAGATCAGCTGCATGCAAGGCAAGTACCTAAACCACTGTACTATCACTGGGGCCCCCAATTTCACCATATTTGACAATAGTACTATCTGCACTAATGGCATAGTTGTTAATGTATCTATTCTTATTTTCTTCTTTTAAGTGAAAACAGGTTTTATTAGGAAATTCTTGAGGAAGGGGGAGAGGATAAAAAAGGGTCAGAGTAACACACTAGAGAATGTGGGTTTCTCCAAAGGTGGAAAGAGCCCCAGTACACAACCCAGCAAGAAAGTAGGAAAGCCCACATCTCAAGAGGGATGAAGCAGGTGACATGTGTATGTGGAGACCATGCGCATAAGCCCAGAAACACATATGTGCCAGTAATCTATTATTTAATTGTCTGTCCTTAGGCTGGGAAGATCACTTAATGGAGTGGAGTATGTCAAGCATGCATAAGGCTTATTCAATCCCAGATACCACATGGTCCCTGAGGACCTACTTACTGATTTAGGGCCAGGGAAAGAGCACAATAAGCTGAGGCACATGCTTTGAATGCAGGGCTTCTGTGTTGTTGCTGCTGGGGAAGTGGGGTACCACATCTACCAGTGCTCAGGGCTTACTTTTGGTTTTGCACTCAGAGTTGTCTTCACTGGGGATAAAATATAAATATGTGGTCCTGGGATCAAACCCAAATTGGCTGCATGCAAGTTAAGTAACACAATCTTCTGTAATATCTCTCTGGCCCTAAATGTAGGGTTTTTGGGTTTGATCCCTGGTACTTGTGCACTTCTGAAAGCAACCACAGAGCATCAAGATAGAGTAGCCCCTGAGAGTACCACCAGGTGTGGTCCAAAAGCCAAACTAAAATACCTGAGGATGGAAGCTTAGAGAGAGTACATGGTGTGAGGTGCCTATCTTGCATAAAACTGATCTGGGTTCAATTCCTGGCACTGCATCTGGTCCCCAGAACATTTTCTGAGCACAGAACCAGGAGCACACCAAATGTGGCTCCACCAAAAAAAAAAAAATAATAATAAATAAAAATAAAATAAAATAAAAGAGAATAAATGAGGTGGGTAGGGCATTTTCCTTGCATGCTGCTGACTCAGGCTTTTCCCCCCAACATCCTATATGGTCCCCAGAGCCTGCCAGGAGCAAGCTGAGAGCTGCTAGATGTGACCCCCAAAACGAAGCCAACCAAACAACAAAAAACCCAAATAAACAAACAAAACCCTTATGATTAAAAACCAGTAATTACTGAAGGGAGATTACTCCTGATATAGCTTTTGGGCCAGGGTCGTAACACCCAGCAGTAATGGGGCCACGTGCTTATCACTTGCACTGTATCCCTGTCCTCACTGAAAAGTAGTTTTGAAAGGCAATTTCCTATGTGAAATGCAATGGCTACTTGTAGGCTATCTTAAAATTCAATTACATGCATTTACCAGTTTATTTCTTCCTGAATACTTTACTTTTTTCAGCAGTCTACTGAAGATGATTCATTGGCTGTTCTTTCTTACCTTTACTAATCTTTTCTCATATTTTTTATCTCTAAATGTCAGAGAACTCTACAATCCTTTAATCGCTTCTTTTCTGATACCTATTAGGCATGCAACTCTATTGATTAGCTTTATGCCTTTCTGTATCTATTCTTTGACTCTTTGAATGACTTTCAATTATTTAAAATAATTTTTTGGGGGAGGACCATGCCTGACAGTGCTCTGTGCTTAGGGATCAAGCCTGGGTTAGCCACATACAAGGCAAGCTTCCTACCTATGTAATATCTCTCCAGTTCCATGATCTCCATTTATTTTCATCACTTAATATTTCTGTTTGTTTTTTGGGCCATACCCGGTGACATTCAGGGGTTACTCCTGGCTATGCACTCAGAAATTATTCTTGGCTTGGGGGACCATATAGGATGCTGGGGGGTAGAACCGTGGTATCTTCTAGGTTAGTGAGTGCAAGGCATGCCTTACCACTTTCGACACTTAATCCAATCATTCCTTATCACATCTATTATTTATTTCTCTTCTCCCACCATCATTTTTCACCTGGATAAGCCCAAAAGCTTCCAAAAATCTCCTGTTTCTGCATTTGCCTCAGTATAATTTTTCTCATGAACGTATATCTTATAATCTTTTGACTTTCAAGATCATGCTGGCCACAGTGACCCTTTTAAGATTTTTATCATTATCAGTCATCAACTACAAATCTCCAGTGACTTCTTACTCAGCTAAAAAGCTAATGCCCAGGGTCAGCAAGATAATACAGCCGATATGGCTCTTGCCTTGCACGAAGCTGACCTATGTTTGATTCCTGGCACTCATATGGTCCCCCAAGCCTGCCAGGAATGATCCCTGAATGCAGTCAGGACTAAGGCCTGAGCAGTACCAGGTGTGATCCCCAAAACAAAAACTGCCCCCCACTCCAAAAAAAAAAAAAGAAAAAGACACCCCCCCCCCAACAAGATCCATCTAGCTGCGAATGTGGCTCTGTGGGAGAACATTTATCTCGCATTTGTGGGTTTGTTTTTTTTGGGAGGGGCACACCCATCGATGCTCAGGGGTTACTCCTTGCTCTGAACCAGGGTCCATCCAGGGTTGGTCTCATGCAAGGCAAATGCCCTATCATTGTGCTATCTCTCCATTTGTGTAAGACCTTGAGCTTAATTCTAGGAACCAAAAATAGGTAGAAAAGAAATCAACTGTCAAGTACTTTACATTTGAATATTAATTTAAAAAAAGTTTTGGGGCCCAGGAGATAGCATGGAGGTAAGGTGTTTGCCTTTCATGCAAAAGGTCATCGGTTCGAATCCCGGTGCCCCATATGGTCCCCCGTGCCTGCCAGGAGCAATTTCTGAGCATGGAGCCAGGAGTAACCCCTGAGCACTGCCGGGTGTGACCCCAAAAACCAAAAACCAAAAAAAACCAAAAAAAAAGTTTTACTTACTTTTGTTACATTCAGTAGTACTTGAGGGCTGTTCTTCAGTGGTATTCAAGGACTTGGGCTGAACATAGGGCTCCTGCTCTCACAAGAAGCATATGCTCCAGCCCTGTGAGCTATCTCTGTGACTCTTACTCTATTTTTGAGCCCCCTAGTTCCATTTGAAAAAAAATTTTTTTTGCTTTTGTTTTGTTTTTAGACCACATCCAGTGATGCTCAGGTGTACTTCTGACTTTGCACTCAAAAGTCAATCCTGGTAGGTTTGGGGGACAAACTGAACCCCTAAGTCTGCAATGTACAAGGCAAATTTTGCCCTACCTGTTGTACTATTACTCCATCCAAAACACTAAAATTTTATTCTAGCCTCTGTGTACATGAACATAACAATGCTTAAAGTTAACTCAAAGTTCAAAATAATGGTACACATCACATCTTCAATAAACATTTGCTGACTAAGTGAATCCTCATCACATGAACAACCATTTGGGTTTATTAATTCTTCTTCTTTTTTTTTTTTGTCACTCCGGCAGCACTCAGGGGTTACTCCTGGCACTACGCTCAGAAATCTCTCCTCGAAGGGTCGGGAGACCATATGGGATGCTGGGATTTGAACCACAGACATTCTGCGTGCAAGGAAAATGCCCTACCTCTATGCTATTTCTCCAGCCTCTAATTCTTCTTTTATTTTTGAGGACATTACTAACTTTTTTTTTGGTGGGGGGGGCAAACCCAGTGACACTCAGGGGTTACTCCTGGTTATGCACTCAGAAATTGCCCCTGGCAGGCTTGTGGGACCATATGGGATGCCAGGATTGGAACCACCGTCTATCCTAGGTCAGCCTAGCGTGCAAGGCAAACACCCTACTGCTGTGCCACCGCTCCAGCCCTATACACTACTAACTTTTTATTAAAAGATACACTGACAGTAATAAAATAAATTAACAAAGCAATTTAAAATAATCTTGTTTTCCTTCCAACAGCTAGGGCCCTCTTGGGGCATGCAATTTCAGTTAAAAGCCAATCTTTCTCCTTTTTTTTTGGTTTTTGGGTCACACCCGGCAGTGCTCAGGGGTTACTCCTGGCTCCATGCTCAGAAATTGCTCCTGGCAGGCATGGGGGACCATATGGGGCACCAGGATTCGAACCGATGACCTTCTGCATGAAAGGTAAACGCCTTACCTCCATGCTATCTCCCGGGCCCCCTTTCTCTTCTTTTTGGGGCTACACATGGTAGTGCTCAGGGGTGCTAGGAATTAAACATGGATCAGCCTCATGCAAGCCAAAGCACCCTATTTACTGTATATCTCTCTAGCCTCTAAAGTAGTTATTTCTGGCTCTGTGCTCAGAAATTACTCTTGGCAAGCTCAGGGTACCATATGGGATGTTGGGGTTCTAACTTGGTAGGCTGTCCACAAGGTCTACCTGCTGTGTTATATCACTCTGTCCCCTAAAGAGGTTATCTTTAAAGACAGAAGATTCTGGGGTTGGTATTTGTCTTGTATGTGGCTGATCAGGTTCGATCTTCAGTATCCCATATGGTATTCTGAGAACCACCACGAGTGATCCCTGAGTGCAGAGCCAGGAGTATGCCAGTAGTACTTGTGATTCTTAACTCATGATAGATTCCTGCTATTGCCATTGGTTTTATGGTTTCAAGGAGTAACTCTTTCTGTAGCTCAGTATGTGGGTAGCTGAAATCAACTTTCAAAGATAAAAACACATGCCATGTCATTCATTTCACAAGGGAAACCATGTGTACAGCAAAGTCTTGGGCTAGACTCTGACAGGAAATAGTTTAGTAAGGAAAACAAAGTGAAAAGGAAGGTGCTAGGCATATCAGTAGGGCATTTGCCTTACACACAGTCAATCTAGGACGGACCTTGGTTTGATCCCCCAGCGTCCCATATGGTCCCCCAAGCCACGACGGATTTCAGAGTGCAAAGCCAGGAGTGACCCGAGTATCACAGGTGTGGCCCAAAAAGCAAAAATAAAAAGGAGGGTGCTCTTTACAGACTCAAGCCAAGGACTGGGAGTTTCGTATCATGAATGGAAACTGGGAATGAAGTAAAGAGAGGAATCTATGCACCTTCGGAAATGAAAGAAGCGGCAGGCCACTGTGGAGTCATCTTGTTCCTGTTCTTTAAACTTCCGGTAACGCTCCAGGCGGCACTCACGACACTTGTGCAGATGAGGGGCCACATTGATGCAAGACCCATCCTGCAAGAAGGGCTCACCGGATTGTTTCAGTTTCTTCACTTTGCTCACATCTTTTAGCACCGACTGGCCAACTGCACAAAAGAGGGTGGAAAACGTTTGGTCAAAAGAGGTATAAATGTGACGAAGTAGACAAATCATGCTGGGGACAGATACTAGGCCTGACCTTGATATCCCTCCTTGCAATGACTGGGCATGTACTTAACATGTTGTTTAATCTTTGTAGAAAGGGAGGAGAGGAACGGCAAGGTTTCAAGTGGGAGCTCAGGTTTATGAAGCAGTGTAGAAAGTGTGCCATCCATGAGAAACAACTCGGGCAAAACACCCAGGCAAGCAGAAAGTCATTGCCATTTGCCTAATCTCCCAAGACAGGCCTCTCACTAGTTAAGGACTCCTGGGGTCCCAAGGGACACCACTGCTAATGAAAATATTTTTACTCTCAGACTTTCTCTCACACATTTGATCTTATACGATCCTATCAGGAGTTAGGACTTTGGGAAGAGAAATGAATTATAAATGTGCATAAGAGGCGCAAACTAAGAGGTGAGATTCTCTTTGCTGCAACAAGTCTGAGTAGGAACGGAAACCAGTTCTTAATGACTCCAGAGATAAATTAGAGCAGAAGGGCCGAAGTGAAGTAGAAAAGGATGAAAGAAACCAAGGAAAGTTCCTACCAAAAACAACAGACTGGCAAGGAAGATCAAGGTTTATGCTTTGTGGTGTTAGTATTATACAGGACAGAGATCCTTATAGTACGGTTTAGATGCAATCCTGCCCTGAACCAGAAGGTCTGGTGAGGGTCCTCTACTGGTCCCTGGGGTATATGTTATTCTCTAAGATTACAGAACTTTCCAGCAGAGTACCTCTGCTGCCCCAGAGCAGAGCAGGCAGTCAAAGCCACTGTCAGTGCCAGCCCAAGGATAGCCCCAGCAGGATCACCTTTCAGGGGGGCGGTCCGAGGCCGGCCCTTGGGGGCCTGCTTCCCTTTGCCTTTGCCCAGCAACAGTTCGGCACTATGCTCCCCATTGGGGCCCAGCTTCCCCATCAGGTGTTCTGGAATCCCCTTCAGGCCAGTTTTGGCCTGCAGCTGTTCCTCAGAGTCGCTCATATCTGACAGGTCACTGTTGGTACTGGAGTCGGAGTCCTGCCTACAAGCCAAGCTTCGCTCATCCAGTGAGAACCTTTTCACAGCTTCAAAAGGAGCTTTGTTTTCCTGTGAAAAATCTGCCGGGGAGGACAGAAAGCTGCCTGAGTGCCTGCCAAAGACATTACTGAAGGTTTTGAGGAGAGGATTGTCCTGTTGCCCAGGACCCACAGTTGGCCTCTCCTCTGTGGGGCTGGAGGAAAGAGTTGGCATCTCAATGGGCTGGGTGAGGCTACTGGTGGGTGAGCTGGAGCGGCCATTCCCCATGGCAGAGAGGCTCGGACCACTAGTGCTCAGAGTTGAGCCCAGAACACCAGAAACCAGCTTGGAGGAGTCAGTTGTGATGAAGAGAGATTTCTTCTTTGTTAAAGATGCCGCATCTGCGGAGGTGTGAGACTCGGGCCAGCTGGGTGCTGCCTTGGAGGTGACTGTGGTAGCTGAGGAGCTACCGGATGCCTGAGATGCAAAGCTGCTGAAAGGGCTGTGTTCAACTTTTTCCACAAATGCCAGGAAAGGGTTAGAGGGCTCTTCTCGGGACAGTTTCGGGGGTTGTAAAAATAGATTTTCATGACTCTCTGGGGTGCGGGCATTTAGGAGGCTCCGGGGGAAGGCTGGTGTGAGGGTGGGCATAGACTCGGCAGGCACTTTCCGGTCCCCAGAGCTGCCAGCCTTAGAGCCTAATTTAGTGTCTGCTCCAAGAGTGGACCTGCCTTTACAGAGGCTCTCAAGGCTTTGTTTGAACGAGTCTCGACTGGAGGAGTCATCAATCAAACTCTCAGAAACGGTGGAGAAGTAGTTACTGGTAGGTAACGTTTGGGACATGCACTGAAAAAACAAGTTTTTGGAGAGATCAGAATCTTTCTGAGACTCTGGTGCCGAGCTACAGCCGAAGGAGAAGCCCACTGTTTTGTTCTCTGTGGCTAGGACCCCATTGGACGAGCTCTTTGCGCTTCCGAAGGTCGAAGGTTGTGATGAACTTGAGAGAGATGCTCCAAATCCAGAAGAGGCCAGAATAGAACTTCTTGAGCTCTGAAAATAAGAAAGCCTATGTCAGTGGTGCTGGCTTCTCTCAGGAGAACCTCCTGATCATTTCTGAACATCCTTCTAAGATAAAACTGTCCTTTCCTACAGTTCCATGAAAACTGCTTTTACAACTATTATCAGGGAAGAAAACACAAAGAACATACAAGGTATCTTTCTCAAGATGAGCTAGACATAAATTGTTATTGCTCCTACCTCTCCACTGCCACTGATGTGTAGATGACACTAGACTAGGAGGCCATGTAAGCTTCTAAGTATCAATTTGGAAATACATGGATAACCAAAAATGAAAAAAAAAAAAGCTTCCTGGACAGGATTAATATTTCCTAGAAATATAATCAGAGATCCTATAATACTATCTACCTCAATGACTTTAGGGGGATTATTGTAAACAAATATTTTTTGTTTGTGGGTCACACCCTGACTTTGTTGCTCAGGGTCAAATGCAGTGTTAGGCTTTAAATTGGGCCTCCTGCATGGAAATTATGTACTCAGTCCATTGAATTATCTTTTTGGTACCATTATTGTACATTTTATTTTATCATTATTATTTTTGGGGTCACACCTGATAGTGCTCAGGGCTTACTCCTGGCTCTGCACTCAGAGATCACTCCTAGAGGTATGCAGGACCATATGGATATGGGGGTGTAAGCAAGTAGCCTATTTGCTGCACTATCTCTGGTCCATATTATACACTTTAATCGAAAAAAAAAAAAAAAGAATAATCTAAATAAAAAAGCTGTTGCCCGGGGCCCGGAGAGATAGCACAGCTGCGTTTGCCTTGCAAGCAGCCGGTCCAGGACCAAAGGTGGTTGGTTCAAATCCCGGTGCCCCATATGGCCCCCTGTGCCTGCCAGGAGCTATTGCTGAGCAGCCAGCCAGGATTAACCCCTGAGCACTGCCGGGTGCGGCCCAAAAATAATTAAAAAAAAAAAAGCTGTTGCCCAAAAAAGGGGGAAAGGCTGAAGTAATAGCACAGTAGTAAGCTGACCCAGGTTCAATCCTCAGCATATGATTCCCCAAGCCTGCCTGGAGTAGTTTCTGAGTGTAGAGCCAGGAGTAACTCTTGAGTGCTGCCAGGTGTGGCCCCAAAAAAAGAACAGAAAATACAAGGTTTAAGTTGCTTGCTCTGCATGTAGCAGACCCAAGTTTGACTCTAGCCCCACATAGTACAACCTCTACTTGTGGAACCCTGAGTACAGAACTGAACGAAGTCCCAGACATATAGGGTATGTACAAACCCATGTACAAAAAGATAATCATCAAATTGGCAAGAGGTATGAACTTAGAACATTCTTTCAGGGAGACATAAAAAATGAGAACTTGAGGCCAGAGTGATAGCACAGTGTTAGGGCATTTGCCTTGAACTTCGCCAACCCAGGATGAACCACTCCCGGCATCACAAAGAGCCTGCAAGAAGCGTAGAGCGCAGAGCCAGGAGTAACCCCTGAATGCTGCCAGGTATGGCCCAAAAAACAAAACAAAAGGGGCCGGGCGGTGGCGCTGGAGGTAAGGTGCCTGCCTTGCCTGCGTTAGCCTAGGACGGACCGCGGTTCGATCCCCCGGTTTCCCATATGGTCCCCCAAGCCAGGAGCGACTTCTGAGCGAATAGCCAGGAGTAACCCCTGAGCGTCACTGGGTGTGGTCCAAAAACCAAAAACCAAACCAAAACAAAACA
>PVKC010052837.1:0-10205 GCA_004027635.1 Crocidura indochinensis
CCTTCCTTGGCTAGCGTTTGCAATGCAAGGCAGGCACCTTACCTCTAGCGCCACCTCGCTGGCCCAGGAGTTTTTTTTAAGCCACTTTTATTGAGATGATTTACAACATTGTTCATTTTCCTTTCCATGCACACATGACTCCAACACCCATCACCAGCATCCTAGCCAACCCTACCCCCCAGTTCATCTGCACCCCAGGTAAGCTCAGCTCTATAGACGAAACTTCCAATTGTGATTTTTTTTTTTAGCAAAGGAATTTCCTTTGGGGTGGGGCACACCAGGTGTTATTTGGGGGGGGGGTATTTTTGGCTCTGTGTTTAGCGATCACTCCTGGTGGTGCTCAGGGCACCCTATGGGATGCTGGAGATTGAACCCAGGTTAGTCACCTGCAAGGGCAAGTACCTACCTGCTCCAGCCCCACAAAGAACTTTCTAAAGAAAACCTTTTCCTACTGAAGTCTATTCAGAAGGTTCAGGGACTTACGTAATCCCAGCTTGTAAGGAGCAGCAAGAGTGCACCCGAGGGTGGCTCCACTCCGCAAAGGATACGTCTGGGACAGACAGAGCTGTGCTCTAGGGTGCTGGTCAGGCACAGGCAACGTCATTCTGACTGGCCATAGCCGAAGAGCATTTTCAGATGTAGCTTTCCTACTATGTACTGAGACCGGAACTCGCCGCTTCTCTCTCTCTTATTCTAAGAGTTATTATGCTCGGGACATTGACCTCGTATTCCAAAAAGGGTACCAAAAAGATAAAAAGAAAGAAACTAAAGAAAAGGCCTCAGTAAGGTGACAGGGCCAGAGTGTTTGCGGTCCCGAGGCAGTGGCGGCCTGACGCCCAGGGCCCTTGAGCACCGCCGGGGTGATTCCTGAGCTCGGAGTCCTGCAGGGCGCGACCCCAAACACACAGAACCCGTTCGGAAAGGAGAGGTGAAGGCGGTGGCGAGGAGCGGGGCGAAGAGGCGGCCGAGCCGAGGAAGGGCGGGTGCTCCGAGAGCCCGCAGGGGAGCGGGGCGCGGGCCTCGGCCGGAAGCGGGCGGGGTGGGCGGCCGGGCCGGGCCGAGGCTGGAGCAGACCTTCGAAGCCTCCTCCCACGGCGCGCCGCCGGCCCGCCCGCCCGCCCGCCTCCCACTGGCCCGAGCTGGGCGTCGGGCGAGCCCCCCCGCCTCTCCGCCCGCCGCCCTTCGCGGCCCCGGCCGGCGCGCACGCCGGGCTCGCCTCGGAGCGCCAACCGCTCGCCGCCCTCCGCCTATCGGCGGGCTCGTCTTAGGCGCCGGCCCGCCCCGGGGCGGCCATGGCAACGGGCGGCCAATCGGGGCGCGGCTTGTTGGCGGGCGCGCCGCCCCGACAGGCCCCGGGGACGGGCGAGGGTCATGGGGTAGAGCCGGCCGGTCGGGAGCCAGAGTCCCGCAGGCCGCCCGCCGTGTCCTGGGCCGGGGCCGAGTCCGAGTCCGAGTCCGAGGGCGACTCCGACGCCGGGTCCCCGACAGCCGGCCGGCGGCGGCGGCGGCGCGGCCCATGCGGCCGGGCGTGCGCGGCGCGGGCCGCTGAGGGTTGCGGGGCCGAGCGCGGAGCCGGGGCCGGCGACATGCTGCTGTCGCTCGTGCTGCACCTGTACGCGATCCGCTGCGTGCTGCCCGCCGCCGTGCTGCTGGGCTCGGCGCCCACCTACGTGCTGGCCTGGGGCGCCTGGCGCCTGCTGTCGGCGCTGCTGCCGGCGCGCTTCTACCAGGCGGTGGACGACCGGCTCTACTGCGTCTACCAGAGCATGGTGCTCTTCTTCTTCGAGCACTACACCGGGGTGCAGGTGAGTGCGCGCGCCCGCGCCCGGACCCCGCTCACTCCCGGCTGCCGGTGAGGTGAGCGCGCCCGGGACCGACCTCCCGCGCCCCTCCCGCGCCCGCTCGCCCCGCGAGCACGTGCTCTGCCGACGAGGGGCGGAGGCGGGAGGCGGCGGGGAGGCCTCTCCGGCCTGGCACGGTTCACTCATTCCGGACACGCGGCCCTTTGGGGTCTGTTTGGGATCCCGAGGGGCACTTTTCAGCCGGAGGGGGACGGGACGGGGCAGCTTCCGACTCGGGTTACGCTGCATTGGGAGATGAGAGCTCGATTAACTCGGAAACTCGAGCGCCGGTGCCTCCCTCCACCCGACTCTTACATCTTTAGTAATAGGCTTCCCTTTCACTTTCCAGCGCGCACCGTTGGGGGGGGGGGCACTGCTCCTATTCATTTACTTAGTGCCCCCTTCTAGCGTTCTGGAGGGTAGAATGTAGGGCTTTGCTCCCACCCCTACTCACCGATGCTGCGGATGATCCGGAGTAAGGGGCCGTCGCCTGCCAGCTTGTTTCTGGGAAGGAAAGATTCCCCCCCCCTCCCTCCCCAGGCAGCCCTAATAAGAACATCTCTATATCTGAGTCTGCCCCATCACCCCTGAGCTCATCTTTCACTACCTTTGTCCAACTGGTTTTTCTCCTAGCTCAGTATTCCATTGCCTTGCCTGGACAGCTGTGAGGATTGGAGCACAGTACAGTGGACCTGACTGGGAGGCCTTGGTGGGGTGGTAGTTTTCTGCCTCAACCCAGGCAGACTCCTCTACAAGGTGCCATTGTTGCACTTAGTGCAGATGACTGCGAGGGACCTGGAGTAGATAATTATACGATGTAAAATAAAAAAAAAAAATCCTCAGGTGGCGAGACCACCCACACGCCGTGTTCGGACAGGTCTGATGAAGAACGGTAACTACCAAGAAATAATACCGAGCTAGTCAGGACAAGAGTTATCTAAGTCAGTCTGTTCTTTTCCTCATGGCCTCTCTCTACCATGTGCTCCCTCTGCACCCCACTAAAAGCCAGGATCGCTCTCATTTTATTATCCAGAACCAAATCCACGAGGGTGAAGGAAGGTCCTGTTATCCAGGTGAGCTTTTACATACCAAAAGAAAAGGTTAGGGAAAAAGAAAGTTGTTTTGGGCTGTTAGTCTCATTTTACTGTACAGCAGCTAAGGCACTTGCATTGCACACAGCTGACCTCAGGTTTGATCCCTGGCATCCCAGTGTGCCCTGAACCTGCCAGAAGTGATCCCTGAGCACAGAGCCAGGAGTGTGCCCCCCCCAAAAGAAAAACAAAAGGTGACTATGGAATTTCAATGTTTCTAAAGTTATTTATCATGCTGCTTAACCTGGTTTGTTAGAAGTGCCCGGATATAGTTTTCTTAATTTTTATGTCTTTGCAAGTGGCTTTAAAAATCTCTTCGATACTAGTTGTCGTGATGCCTCACTTTATCTTTGGGGCCCAGCAATTTGATTGACCCTGCCTCTGCGTGTGGACACAGGGCCTGTGGCCTCTGGTGAAGCTCATACTCCCACAACAGTTGTTTGTGCAGAGTGTGGAGTTTGTGTTACTGCACCGCTGGTCTCAGGTAGATCTGAGGCTCCCATCAAGGCTCGGACCCCAAACATTAGGACTCCTGCTCTCCTTAACACAGAAGTGGACCTGTTCTCGGGCCTTCCTGGGCCCCAGCACACAGCCTGCCTGCCAGCATTCTGACCCTTTCCTTCAAGAATTAATCAGCAAGAGCCATTGCACAGTGGGGAAGGCATTTATTTGCTTTGCACATGACTGACCTGGATTCAATCCCCAGCATCCCAAGCACGGCCAGGAGTGATTTCTGAGTGTAGAGCCAGAAGTAACCTCTGAGCACTGCCAGGTGTGGCCCCAAAATCAAGCTGACCAATAAGTCAGTATTGTCTTGTGTCGGTATTTGAAATATAGTACCCAGGGGAGGTTGCATCACCATCGGCTTGATTGTTATTATTTTTTGTATCAGTGATGCAACAGGACATAGTTCAGCGGTGTCCAGCATCCCTTCATGCCTATAGCATCTTCATGGCAATGGACCAGATCATGCCAGCACCCTGGGTCCCTACTCTGATGGAGTGACTGGCTTGGCGTCTTTCCCTCACTACCTGGTGTGTCCTAAGGGCTCTGTTTCTGAGTACCTTGTTTCCGAGTACTAGTTTCATCAGTCATCACAGTAAAATAGGATATGCCGGGGCCGGAGAGATAGCACCGTGGTAAGGCGTTTGCCTTGCATGTGGAAGGACGGTGGTTCGAATCCCAGCATCCCACATGGTCCCCTGTGCCTGCCAGGGGCTATTTCTGAGCATAGAGCCAGGAGTAACCCCTGAGTGCTGCCTGGTGTGACCCAAAAAAAAGGGGGACTTGCCTTCCAAAGTAGATTCAGGAAATTTTCAGGGCTTAGTGTAGCACCAGCCTGATTCTTCCATAGACTTGGTCCACCTGTCTCCTTTCTTCCCCGCACCAAGTGAATGGAGCTTATAGTCTCACAGCTTCAAGGAGCAGGCACTGATCCCAGGGATTCCAATTTCAAAGGAGGATTAAGCTAGCAGCCTTAACTCAGAGGAGAGTCTCTAATGCTTATGGTGGCAACATTGTTCCAGGTTCTTTGTCACAGTTTTTCTGAATAGAGACTGTGTGCCCTTTTTTCCTGTTACATTCCTGGGCAGCATCACTGAGGCACCTCATCGAGCCAGGCTCAACCCATGTTGATACTTTGTTTGTTTGGGTTTTCTGTTTTGCTTTGTTTTTTGGGGGGTCACACCTGGCAGTGCTCAGGGGTTACTCCTGGCTCTGCTCAGAAATGGCTCCTGGCAGGCTCAGGGGACCATATGTATTGCTGGGATTTGAACCGCCTTACCTCCATGCTATCTCTCAGCCTGGGACCATCCATGGCCCTGCTCAGATGCTTGCTAGTCATAGCTCTTTGGTCAGGAGTCAGTCACTCCTGGTGATGTGTGGGACTGTGGGGTTGAATCTGGGTCTGCTGTGTTTAAGACAAGTGCACAAGTGTCTCAGCTCACCTGTCTTGTGAATGTTTCTCAGATGTTGCTCTAGTGTTGCTCCAGGGCCCCTGGCAGGGAAAATGGAAACAATGATCTTGTCTCCTAGATTCTCTTTGCTCTTCACCCCTCCAGCCCCGGGACACTTGCAGGTCCACACAGCATTCCTCAGCGAAGGCTGCCCTGTTGCATTGGCAAATCGAGTTCTGCCTCTGTGCTGGCCCTGGCCCCTGGCGCTGAGTTACGCTTTCTCCCCCACAATCACAGTCTGACACTGCTGGTCTGTCCAGGGGATAGACCATTGGGAGAGACCTAGGGAAATGGAGCTGGTTCTGTGTATGTTTTCTTTTTTTGTTTTTTTTGTTTTGTTTTGTTTTTGGGTCACACCCGGTGACGCTCAGGGGTTACTCCTGGCTATTCGCTCAGAAGTCGCTCCTGGCAGACGCGGGGGACCATATGGGGAACCGGGGGATCGAACCGAGGTCCGTCCTAGGTTAGCGCAGGCAAGGCAGGCACCTTACCTCCAGCGCCACCGCCCGGCCCCCTCTCTTTTTTTTTTTATTTTATTTATTTATTTATTTTTATTTTTGTTTGTTTGTATGCTTTCTATGAATGAAAATCCTCTGCTCGAAGTCAGCTAGTTATCTGAGGTCTTATTTGTGAGAGATTTTTTTTTTTGGGTCACACCCGGCAGTGCTCAGGGGTTACTCCTGGCTCCATGCTCAGAAATTGCTCCTGACAGGCACGGGGGACCATATGGGGCACCGGGATTCGAACCAATGACCTTTTGCATGAAAGGCAAACGCCTTACCTCCATGCTATCTCCCGGGCCCCCCCATGAGAGATTTTTAAAAACATTTTTTGCGAGGGTTCCCACATCCAGAGGTGCTCAGGAATTACTCCCTGTGTCTGTACTCAACAATACTCCCAGGAAGGCTCTCGGGACCTTGTGAAGTACTGTGTCAACCATGTGCAACCGTACTCTCCCCCCTGCCCCAAACATCTTCCTGCAGGACAACTGAATGGAGGATGCAGAGAAGGTGGAGCCCCCTCTCAGCCCTTGGGGTGGGGTATCCTTGTACCTTCCCTCCCCCACTGCTTGCTTCCTTCTCTGAGAAACAGGAAGCTGGTCTGCCCTGGCTCCTCTGAGGTCCTCATGTCCTAGCTTCAGTCCGTGGAAAACCACATGTCCATCCCCAAAAGGGGCAAACCTCATGTCCATCAGTGCTCTGGTAGATGCAGAAAATCCTAGAGCCCACTTGCTGGGCTGGGTGGGAGGAGGGCAGCAAGGAGCAGCCAGAGCTGGAAATCATCTCTGTTTCTTCCTGGGGGGCAGTATAGTGAGCAGGGTGTGTTGTCTGCTGGTGGGGCTGAGGAGAAGGGTCTTGAAGCCACACTGGATGGTGACTGGCAGAGCCCGGGGAGGAGGGCTGTGGCTACCCCCAGCATCTCCCTGTCCTGGGGTCATGAGTCTGCTCTGTGCCTGCCTAGAGCCTGCCCTCTGGCTTGTCTGTTTGGGGCCCTTTGATCGTTCATGCCCATGAGGTCTTTGTCTCAGGGTGTTTCTGCTCTGTGGTCCTAGGACGCCAGAAAAAAATCAACCCCCAAATCCAGAGACCACCCTGCCTGCTGGTGAGGGAAGAGGAGGGCAGTGCCCAAGGCCATTTGGCAGGGTGGTGCAGTGCTGTGTGTGCCTGCAGCCTTTCCCTCCTCCGGCTCTGCCAGGGGCTCTGAATTGGGTAATTGTTCCTACCTAATTATCTAGCACAGTTCTTTCTCCCAGCTCAGTCTTCCCTTATCTTTGCTGCTGTCTTTGAAGGCTCCCTCTGAGTGGGGAGTAGGGCCCTCTGTTCTGAGAAGACTGAAAGTGCTGCTGTTTGGGAGCCCCTGAAGGGAGCCTCAGGGGGGTGACCCCCCCCTCAATAAGCTGGGCTGAGTGGGACAGGGACCATGTGCTCATTCAGGTGGCCTGGGGCTTCCCGCATCCCTCCTACCCCTCTGCTATAGACCCTCCCCTATGAGGTGGCTCATACTGTTCTGTTTCCCTGGATTCTCTGTCTCGAAGGAGGTGCCTGGTTTGAACACTGTCCTCCTGAGCACATCAGACTTAAGAAGCTGAGTCTAAGGCCATGTGGCCTTGCACCACCTGTGAGGCGCCAACTGGGCACCAACTGAAAATCACCTTTGACCATGACCATGTCATTTTCCCGTGACATAGATGCCTGGCAGGAGGGGACCAGGAGTACTGGGGAGGGAGTTCCAGGACACAAGTGCACACACATGCACACATATGCAACTGGTTGGATGGCTGAAGCCCCCATCTTTCATAGTAATTGCTCCCGACATTCCGGCAAATCCCCCAGCCTCTGCATAGAGGCTATCTAGGCCTGCTAGTCTCCTGGTGTAGGGACTTGGCTGAGGAGGCATTTGACAGGAGCAGCACCTGCCATTTCCTGAGGGAGGCCCTCTCAGGCCCAGATGGGAACAGCCACAGGGCAGGGGAAGCTATGGTCCTTGTGGACTGCCTCTGTGACTGATGGGCATGATCGTGAGTAGGGCCCAGCCTGAAAGCAAACCCAGCCACCTCTGAGCACCAGCTTCAAGGAGCTACAGCTTCCTCATGACCTTGTGTGATCCCTAGTGGGAGGTGCCAGAGCAGTGAGGCCCAGAGTGAACAAGACTTCTGTCTGTCTCAGTTCGTCCATGTCATCTTCCCAGGAACCTCCCATAAAAAATGGGCTGTTGAGAGATTTAAGCTGTACAGCACTAGAGAATGACAACCCCAGCCTTCTTGGGAGCCCCAGTGTCTGCTAGCTGCCAGGACATGATCACTAGGCCTAGGTCTCCGTGTCACCGGCTTCTGTGTCACTCTGTCCCCCCTTGGGTTTCTTTGCTCCTTTTTCCACTCGCTTTCCTCCAGCCTTTCTCTGAGGGCCCCAGCCTGTCTCTTGTCTGTCTGCCGGGCAGTGCTGGCGGGTAGTCAGAAAAGGACCCATCATGACTCGTGTGAAGTTTGGAGATTCTGGTTCTGGTTCACTCTGCAACTGTCACTGGCCTCACTCACATTTCCTCTCTGCCGTCCCCAGGCCTCTCGGAATCAGCAGCGGAGACAGGTCACTCCTTACATGAGTCTTTGGAGCTCTGGGATGCTGATTGGCCTGGTCTGTTTTCACAATCAAGCATACTTCTTTTTCTGCTTTTTTTCTCTTCCAGATACTGCTCTATGGAGATATGCCAAAAAACAAAGAGAACGTGATATACTTAGCAAATCATCAAAGCACAGGTTGGTATCTCCCAGCACTGGGCCTTGGTCTGCGCAGAGCGTGCATGCCCGGGCTATTTGCTGATGTTCCTGCAGGCAAGCTGTGTCACCAGCGTTGGCTTTGGCCGCAGACGTTGTGGTTCCTGACCTTCTTAGAACTTGTGCTTTGGAATTTCTGAGTCTTTCTACCTTAGCTTCTGCACTGGCCAACAGTCTGGGCCCCATGGCTCCATGGAGAGGGCACTGCCAAATTTGTATCCCAAGCCTGGCATATCTCGGCTAAGTGCTTCCCCCAGGTGTGGCATGGACTATTGTAGCAGACTCAGAATACCACATGCGGATCTCATTGGCCAGACTTTGCTTATTGTTCCTGCACCCTGTTTTCATAACTAGAGATAGAGGCTATCTTTGCTCCCTTGTCCTCATCTTTGGGCCTGTCACGGGGATCTGGGGCTTGGCTGTTTTCTTCCGGAAGTGAAACCTAAGGAACGTGATGCTCCTCCACCCCATCCCCCACAATAGCCCGCACAAGTTCAACAAACCCGGCTGAGTGCCTGGTTTGGGGCCTGTGTGAGTGGGTGCAATGTGTGTCTGGCTGCCCCTGCCATTTGTCTCTATTTGGCCATTTGTCTCCACAGTGGACTGGATTGTTGCTGATATTCTGGCCATCAGGCAAAACGCTCTGGGCCACGTGCGCTACGTGCTCAAGGACGGGCTGAAGTGGCTCCCCTTGTACGGCTGCTATTTCTCTCAGGTAAGGGGTCTGTCCTCACAGCTGGGCTTGGAGACTGCTCACTCCTTACCTATCGTGGAGAGGAAGGGTGCGGGGCTGGGCTTAGTCTTTAAGAGTTTAATGAATGGCTCACTCTACATTACTTAGAAGTCATTTGTATCTGGCACTTTTTTGTTGGTTTGTTTTTGGTGTTTGAGTCACACCCAGCGGTGCTCAGGGATGGCTCTGCACTAGAGATCACTCTTGTGATCTAGGGACCATTTGGGATGCAGTGGATCCAACCTGGGCCAACCGCTTGAAAGGCAAACAACCTCCTTGTTGTGCTATAGCTTCGGTCCCCGTGTAGCTGGCACTTTTAAGTGGTGCACAAAAACCAAAAGCGAACATTTGAAGGGAAAGAATCTGCTAAGAAGGCCTCCACCTCAGCAGTCATGGTCCGTGGTGTAGACATTTAACTTGGCTATTATTTTACAAAAAGCACGTTGGGGCCCCATCTTTTGGGGCAGATTGCCTGGCCACCCTGAGGCTACTAGAGCCAGCCATTCCTGAAAGTGCTTCTGTGAAACATAAGGGCCAACAGTTGGGATCCTTTCAACTACTTTTGTTTTTTGTTTTTGGTGTTTGGGCCACACCCAGTGGTATTCAGAGGTTCCTCCTGGTTCTGCTCAGGAATCACTGCTGTGGGATGGTGTGAATCAAAACCGGGTTGAGCATGTGCAAGGCAGATGACCTCCATGCTGTGCCCCTCATTGGAGTTTTGAATCAAAATCCTCAGCTACTGCTTCCAATGTGCCTTTGTCTGTGTCTGTCCGTCTGTCCTGGACAGGACAGCTTTCCTGGGACTGGGTTGAACAGAGTTTTGATCTCCTGTTGATGAGCTTCATCAGTGGTTATTCATGTTCTGAGATACAATTCCATGGGCTGGTTTTGGGATTCAGGTGTCAGACCCAGAGTTTCAGGGGGGGAGCCACATCCTGCCTGCTATGGTCTCCCCTCACCCTCTGACCAACCCTGTCTGTTTCTGGTGGCAGCACGGGGGCATCTACGTGAAGCGAAGTGCCAAGTTCAACGAGAAAGAGATGAGAGGGAAGCTGCTGAGCTATGTGCAGGCAGGGACCCCGGTGAGTGCCCCCACATCGCTCAGCCCAGAACACTCTGACACCCCTTCCCTTTGGGGGGCCTGGTGAGTTCAGCTCAGAACAGTCTTATTACCCCCCTCTGTGTGGGGACCCCAGGGAATGCCCCCCACATCACTCTGCCCAGAACACTCTGACACCCCTTCCCTTTGAGGGCCCTGGTGAATACCCCACATCATTCAGCTCAGAACAGTCTGATACCCCCCCCCCCCCCCCC
>PVKC010052838.1:0-10213 GCA_004027635.1 Crocidura indochinensis
TTTTTTTTCCAGGGAAGAGAAAGTTATCTATCATAAACATCAATCTGTAAAGATGGCATTCAGAGGTTCCTGATAAGGGGATTGGAGAAACAGTTTCTGAGCAAGAAAGAAAACCAGCCAGAGGAGGGCAGCAATGCTGTCTTTTCCTCTGAACAATCTGCATGCATGATTATCTCTTCAGCGACCTAAAGATAGTAAGACTCACCTCAGAGGTATATTGAAGAGTCAGTCATACAATCCCTCACTCTCACCACTGGCACAAAGTAAGTGCTCAATAATGAATAGGAAGTGCTTATTGATGGACAGCAAGTGCTCAGTAATGGACAAGAAATGCTTAGTAATAGAGAGGAGTGTTCAATTATAAACAGACAGTGCCAATAATGGGCAGAAAGTTCTCAATAATGGCAGTTGTTCACACTGATGTTAGTTTGTATAACTTCAGAGGTACTGACTTTCAGTTTATAATTCCCTGGCTCTTTTTTCTGTCTCTCAATTGGAATCCTGTAACTACTGCTGCTGTGTATCAAACTTCATACCCTTTAGAGGTACCAACAGAGGCCCCTTTATAGAAAAAATAATCATTGCAGTGTTCTCCTACCACCTTTGTGTTTGTTTGAGCACCCTGGTGATGCTCAGGGGTTACTTCTGGCAATGCAAGAAATCGCTCCTGGCTTGGGGGACCACATGGGATGCCAGGGATCAAATTGAGGTCCTTCCTGGGTCAGCTGCATGAAAGTCAAATGCCCTACCACTGTGCTATCACCCCAGCCTCTCCCCTGCCACTTTTTTAAAAAAAGAAATTACTTATTTTATTTTGCATTTTCTTCTAATACATGTTGTATATGTCATTAGCATATTGGTCCCAGGATAACTTCACACATAAGCCTACTCAAAGAAAGTGCTCTGATTCAATAGAGACATCAACAGAGAGCCAACTGGACATGTCCATTCCTGACTAATCTGTACTTCACATCACCAAAGAGGGCCAGTGTGAAGGAGCAGGGAATCAGAGACTCATACTGAAGGCTTGTGAAATCTAGACATAGCCAGGGCATGTCATGACAGGGTAGTCCTGAATGACAGTAGCCTTTAGCCATTAAGTTTTCCCTATTTGTTCTCCATATGGGTATTTCTACTGAGCTGCCACATTTTCCAAGGACAAGAGA
This sequence comes from Crocidura indochinensis, assembly GCA_004027635.1. NCBI lineage: Eukaryota > Metazoa > Chordata > Mammalia > Eulipotyphla > Soricidae > Crocidura > Crocidura indochinensis. The sequence continues at coordinate 1,167 of PVKC010052838.1, forward strand.
AGTCTCTCAGGAAGAGTCCATTTGAACCTTAAGTTAACTGCAATCAGGCAATGTCACCAATTCCCTGCTAGCTCTTCATTCCAGAAAGGCAAAGCCCTGAAAAGTTTGGTGAACACTGTATTACTTGAGGAGGATGGCTACACCCTCCAGGTTAAACAACAGTTCACTCTTCCAAGCAAACATCAGAGTCTGGAGGAAGTACAACAGTGACAGCTGTGAAGTCCCCTCACTCCTCAGTGAGCACCTCCTTTTATCAAAGGCTCAGGAATTCATATTTAAACTCACCGAGCTTTGGTCAGCTTCTAGATGACAACACTTGAAAATATTGCCAGGGGGCCCGGGAGATAGTACGGAGGTAAGGTGTTTGCCTTTCATGCAAAAGGTCATTGGTTCGAATCCCGGTGCCCCATATGATCCCCCGTGCCTGCCAGGAGCAATTTCTGAGCATGGAGCCAGGAGTAACCCCTGAGCACTGCCGGGTATGACCCCCCCCCCAAAAATATTGCCAGAACTTGCACCAAAAGAGAACTTGCCAGAATAACCAAGTTTTGAAAACATAAAAGGAGTTTGAAAACACCTCAGTGTGCCTTAAAATCAGAAGTAGATAAAGTCATTACTATCCACCAACTCCTATACTTGAACAGCCATATTTGAAAATGACAAGGAACATTTTTTGCTTTATTCATGCCACTAAGAACAATCCTCAATCACCTAGACCAGAGATGTTTGGTTAAAATAAAGTGTATTCCCATTGTCTCCATATTTCTAGTGATCATACCCCACATGGTAAAAAGAAATGTGTTGAACTGCCATTTGTCCCACTGAAATCAAGAGATGTAAACTGTTACCTCAGTGTTATATGAAAAACTATGAAATTTTTGCTTTGGTTTATGTTTGGGTCACACCTGGCTCTGTGCACAGAGATCCCTCTCAGTGGGCTCTGCCGAGTAAATAGGTGTACCAAGAATTGAAACCGTAGCTCCTTCACTATCTCTCTGCCCCCTTAAGATATTATTGTGGTGTTTCTAGACTTAATTTTACAGCAAATCCACTTGAGGTTTCTTTAAACATAATAATCTCTGCTCAGAACAGTCCCCTGGCCACCCCTGACAGGCACTGTTGTCCAGAACACAGCAGGTCTGTGCCTGTCAGCTCTTAGAGTCAGATCTTAGGTGAAGAGAATAGTTGTTTCCATCATTAGGTTCTCTGACCTGAGTATCCCTTCTCACATACTCCCCCATGATGGGCAAACTGCCCAGAACAGAACAGTATCTCTCAGAAGCCCAATAGTAGCAAAAGTGAATGAGCTGTATCCTTTCTTGATTCCTTAAAACATGAATCTGAGAAACTTGTATCCAGAGCAGAGGAGGGTGGGGTTAAAGTAACAGACATTTTGGAGCTGGGAGATGGTACAGTGGTTAAGCACTTGCCTTGAAAGCCACAGATTTGAGTTTAGTTCTTAGTACCCCATCTGATCCCCTGAGCTTGATAAGAATAATTCTGGGCACAGAACCAGGAATATACACTGAGCATGGCTGGTCTGCCCCCCCCCCCACCACCACCACCACAAAAGTAAGAAACATGGATGGAAGAAGAGGAGAGGCGAATCACTATGCTAAAGATTCAGCATTTGATGTGGAGGTTGATAAAATGTGAATGAAGCTAAGCAAGTTCTAGAAGCAGCCAACAACACATGCTAATGAGCCTACAGAAAGGAAGTGGCTTATGGTCAGCTTCCCAATATTAATAATGTTCAGGGGTTTCAGCTAGGGCAACATACTTGGATCCCACAATGCTTAGTTCCAGGAATGGTGACTGAAGACCTACAAGTCACTGGATCAGCAAAAGAATTTTTTGGGTGATATTTTTTTAAATTTTTAATTATGAGAACAAAGATGCAAAGAAAGAGGACAAGGTAAAGTTACAGTGGAAGGGCAATCACCCATAAACAGAATTCTCAGAGATCCCCATGCTGATATCTTAACTTTGAACTTTCAGCCAAAGAACATTAAGAAAAATAAATCAGAACCCATGTACAATTACTTTGTCCCTTGAGTCCCCAGAATGTAATACATAATATTTCTTTTTTTTTTTTTTTGGCTTTAGATTGCTTCTTACAATGTGCTGTAATGGAATTCGGGGCTTCCGCTCCGCGGCCGGGCTTTTTGGGTGCGGGTCCTGGAGAGGTTCCTTGTTGTTCAGAGCCGGCTCGGCAGAAAAGAGGCAGAAAAGGGGCAGAGCACATGGTTGGTGTTCTTTTAAAGTCTCTGGGTGCCCAATCGCCCGGCTCAATCGGCGCCACGTGAGTCGCGTGGGGACATCTTACTGGGTGCGGGTCCTGGAGAAGTTCCTTGTTATTCAGAGCCGGCTCGGCAGAAAAGAGGCAGAAAGGGGCATCAAAGGAATTTTTGAAGCAGGGAAAGAGAGAGCTGGCAGCTGAGCATTGAACCAAATCAAATATAGATCACCACCCTTCCAAATCACCAATCACTCACCCAAAAAGTTGTCATCTTTATTTATGAATGATTCAGACAAAATTTGAGGGCAAACACTGGTTTTTATTTATCTAGAATTCACAACCAGCACTTAACACTATTGTAAGTATGTGATATTATCATATTTGCCGGCGTATAAGACGACCCCCTAATTTTACAGCTAAAACATAGGTTTAGGTCTATATTCGCTGTGTAAGACAGAACATTCCTGTGCTGCAACTGTATTACCACAGTGAGACAACCACGAAAAGCAAAGGTTCAAAGGGTATACTGGAATAGACTTCCTCTCTGACTCTGACCCTTTGAGCAGGCTTTTGACAGTGTAGATTCGGGTACAGAACATTGTCTAGTTTGCATATGTCAAAAGCCTAATTGGATTGGCCAAGTTAGAGAGGTGGTCCGAGCCACCTTGCAGTGATTGGTGCAGGATCGAGTTGGAAAATTCGTTTCGTGGCAATATCGAGATGATTTTCATTTAGCGGCATATCGAGACATTTTTTGGGATATACTAGGCATATAAGGCGACTCCTGATTTTTGGTTGACTTTTTTTCACTTCAAAAGTCATCTTATATGCCAGCAAATACGGTATCTATAATAATTAAGTGGGATAAAGTATTTAGACTTTGATTAAATAATTATATCTTAAAATACTTTGTTTTCCCAATATGAAAATTACTAAAAAATAAAACCTGGAAATTGAACTCCCATATGATCCAGCTATACTATTCCTAGGGATATACCCAAGGAACACAAAAACACAATACAAAAATGCCTTCCTTACACCTATATTCATTGCAGCACTATTTGCAATAGCCAGACTCTGAAAGCAACCAAGATGCCCTTCAACCGATGAGTGGCTAAAGAAACTGTGGTGCATATGTACAATAGAATATTATGCTGCCATTAGGAGAGATGAAGTCATAAAATTTTCCTATACATGGATGAACATGGAAACAATTATGCTGAGTGAAATAAGTCAGAAGGAGAGATATAGACACAGAATAGCCTCACTCATATATGGGTTTTAAGAAAAACAAAAGGCATTATTATAATAATGCCCAGAGAGGGGGCCGGAGAGACAGCATGGAGGTAAGGTGTTTGCCTTGCATGCAGAAGGACTGTGGTTCGAATCCCAGCATCCCATATGGTTGGTCCCTTGAGCCTGCCAGGATAGATTTCTGAGCACAGAACCAAGAACCCTGAGCGCTGCTGGGTGTGACCCCCAAACCAAAACCAAATCAAACAAAAAAATAATGCCCAGGGGGACCGGCGATGTGGTGCTAGAACATGGAACTCAAACTCAATTTACCTGGGGGCTACAGGAGGCAAAGTCGAGGTGAGGCAGGGTCGCATAAGGGATTTCTCAATTTACCTAGGGGCTGCAGTAGGCAAAGTCAAGGTGAGGCAGGGTCGCATAAGGGATTTCACAAACAAACAAACAAAAGGGACAGCGGGCAGGAGCGGTGGAAATGACGTCTGCGCTAGGTGCAAAGTATTCACGATTATTATTCGCTTACCGAATAATAGCATGGAGATAAGGCGTTTGCCTTTCATGCAGAAGGTCATCGGTTTGAATCCGGCGTCCCATAAGGTCCCCCGTGCTTGCCAGGAGCAATTTCTGAGCATGGAGCCAGGAATAACCCCTGAGCACTGCCGGGTGTGACCCAAATACCAAAAAAAAAAGAAAAAAAAATCCCATTAGTAAAAAAAAAAAAAAATAGCAAAAATCGCATTAAACATTTGCATACCCCGAATGGAACTGCTCAGGGTATGCGAATGTTTAATGCGATTTTTTCTTACTAATGCGATTTTAATTGCGATTATTTGATAAGCGAATAATTGCAAATTTGAAGGCCCCCTACGGGCCACAAAATGTGCGGTCCACGGGCCTGGGCTAGAGGTAAGATGTCTGCCTTGCAAGCACTAGCCAAGGAAGGACCGCATTCGATCCCCGGGCGTCCCATATGGTCCCCCGAAGCCAGGGGCAATTTCTGAGCGCTTAGCCAGGAGGAGTAACCCCTGATCATCAAATGGGTGTGGCCCAAAAAACCAAAATAATAATAATAATAATAATAATAATAATAATAATAATAATGCCCAGAGTGACAACAGAGATGAGGACTGGAAGGGCTGGCTATCAATATGAAGCTCACCACAAAGAGTGGTGAGTGTAGTTAGAGAGATTACTATACTAACTATACTATCACAACAATTTTAATGAGTGAGAGAAGTAGAATGCCTGTCTTGAATACAGGCAGGGGGTGGAGGAGGAGGAAGGTAGTAATGGGAATGTTACACTGGTGAAAGTAGTGTTTATTTCATGACTAAACCCAACTATAGTCATGTTAAGAAATGTCTTCTAGAATGCTTAATGCTTTAATCAGGTGCTTAAATAAAGAAAAAAGATTTTGTTGTCTCCTAGAATGCTTAATGATTTAATTGGGTGCTTAAATAAAGAAAAAAGATTTTGTTATCCTCAGTCAGAATTTCTCAAACAGAATCTTGCATTCTGAATGGTTTATTTTCTTTAAAAAAAAAGACGGTAGGGCATTCTTCTTAGTAGTGAATATGAAACATTTTTTGATTCTCGGCCTTTTTCCTATCTGCTGTAGAACTCAGGATTTGAAGGGTAGAACTTTCCCAATGCATTCTGTTTTTGTTTTGTTGTTATTGTTTTGTGTGGTAAGTCATATTCATTGAGGCTCCTAAGTGGCTCTGCACTTAGAAGTTACTTCTTATAACTCTTCGGGGGACCCTGTGGAATGCCAAGGATCAAACCCAGGTAGGTCAGCTGTGTGGAAGGCAGTGCCCTCTCACTGTCCTATTGCTCTGGCCCCACACTGTCTTCTGGAGTGGAATTCCTTATGCTACATCCTAACTTGGTATTCTAAAGTCTTTAAACAAAAACAGTTTAAGTTAAACTTGGGAAATATGCAGTTTATAGGATTTTACTTTTTTTTTTAATAATAAATCCTTTTGATAAAAATCACATCATGAAAATGCCTTTTAAAGTAAGAACATTTCCACCACTTTTAAATTAGCAGGCACCATTCAACTTATACCAGAAACAAGAGATCAGGATCACACATGTGCACAAAAAAGCAGGATCTGTGAAAGAATTTCATTCCCTGGTAATGAGAATTCTGACCATGCATGCATGTACTGAAAAGTGGTGGGAATACAAGAATCATGAGCTTTTTATGCAAGTAGCAGATATAGACCATACAGTTTCCCTGCCCAACTCCATATATAAGGCAAATGTGAGGAGTATGAAGCATATGCCTATTAGTCTCTCTCTCTTTCTCTCTCTCTCTTTCTCTCTTTACAGATATGCTTGAGCAAGAGGTTCACCCTTCCTTTTTCCTTTGCATGAGTTACCTTTGGGCTTTGATGGCACTTCTTTGAGGGAAGATGAACTGTCCAAAGTCAGTAAGTGGGGCTTAAGGGAGGCATTTTGGAGTGTTTTAAACAAAAAATATGCATGGATGGATATGGAAACTATTATGCTGAGTTAAATGAGTTGTAAAGAGAAAAATAGACACAGAACAGTTTCATTCATCTGTGGGATTTAAGAAAGATAAAAGAAAGCATGGTAATAATACCCAGAGACAATAGACAGGTTTGAAAGGATCAGCCCGTGATATGAAGCTTACCACAAAGATTGGTGAGTGCAATTAGAGAAATAACTACACTGGCAACTATCATGACAATGGTAGTAAGTGAGAGAAATAGAATGCCTGTCTCAAAGATAGGCAGGGGGTAGGAGGAAGATGGGAGGCAGCATTGGTGGTGAATGGCCGCACTGATTAAGGGTGGTGTACTTTTTATGACTGAAACCCAACTACAAACATGTTTGTAACCACGTGCTTTAATAAAAATATTAATAAACAATAAAAGATATGAATCTTTGGAAGTAAGCATGTGTAAGGACATCCATGATGGGCCAGGAGCTGAAGTCTCCAGACAACAGCTCCCTATTTGAGTGCCACCAAGGTTCCCCACTCTGCCAGTAACCTCAACTGGAATCCACAGCACTAAAGCCTGTTTTGGGAAAAAGAGGCCTCCCCAGCAATGCTCAGAAGACCTTCCTATAATCTAGACCATATTTAATGTAAGGATGTGAGATACAGTACTACTTGGATTACTATGGGCCACCTTGGCAGTGTCTGGAGGCCTCTGCCAATGTTTTGGGAACCACATGGTACTAGAGATTGAATTAGGGCTGCTCTTATGCCAGATATGCACCTTAACTCTTGTGTTATCTCTCCCATACCACCATAATATAAAGTTAGATTAATGTGCCTTTAAAAGTAGTAGATAGACTTTAGACTGAATTAACTTAGACTCAGAAATGGGAACTTGATTAATAATGAATGTGTTTATCCACTGTTGCTCAAAAACATGGCTCAGTATAGAGACCAATCCCTACCTCACACAAGGGGGTGGGGGAGGCACAAGGGATCCAGATGCATTCAAGATCAAATGTGACAGTGAAGAATATTGGCTAGGAGGACAATGTCTTTGTGACCTTTGGCTAGAAAAGAATATTTCTTAACCGACTGGAGCAATAGTACAGCAAGGAGGTCATTTGCTTTCTATGCAGCTGATCTGGATTTGATCCCAAGCACCACATATGGTCCCCAATCCCTGCCAAGAATAACCCCTGAGTATTCATTCCTAGGTGTGTCCCCAAAACAAAATAAACAAGCATAAGAATATTTCTTAAGATCCACAAAACAACCAATCAGCAAAATTAGACATTGATTAGGTTGACTATCAAATAGGATTTTTTGTTTTTGTTTTTGTTTTTTTATTTTGTTTTGTTTTGTTTTGGGTTTTGGGCCACACCCGATAGTGGCACTCAGGGGTTACTCCTAGCTCTGCACTCAGAAATCGCTCCTGGCAGGCTCAGGGGAGCATATGGGATGCCAGAAATCAAAGCCAGGTCTTTTCCGGGTCTGCTGCATTCAAGGCAAACACCCTACTGTTGTGCTTCAATTCCGGCCCCGACTATCAAATTAGGTTAAGAATTTTTTTTTTTTTTTGGTTTTTGGGCCACACCCGGTGATGCTCAGGGGTTACTCCTGGCTATTCGCTCAGAAGTCGCTCCTGGCAGGCACGGGGGACCATATGGGGAACCGGGGGATCGAACCGTGGTCCGTCCTAGGTTATCGCAGGAAGGCAGGCACCTTACCTCCAGCGCCACCGCCCGGCCCCAGGTTAAGGATTTTTATTCAATAAAGGAAAAAAGTAGGCAATATTGACAGAGAACTAAAATGTAGTGGAGTCTAAAATCAATAGATAGCAATGTGTAGGATAGAAAAAAGATCTCATAAATCCAAGGAGATGAGATGCAAATCCAACCCAAATGGGCAAGGTTCTATCCAGGCGATTCTGAGTAGCAGCTAAGTCCCAGAGACCTACTGTGCCTGAAATGACACTGAGCCTCATTTGTGAGCAGAGACAAGCAATGGGAGATAGTCGGGATAATCTTAAAGGGCTGAGAAGCGACCAGCGTGACTAGTAGACCAGGATAGATGCATAGTTTAGGGAACTAACTCAGCTTGAACCGATCAGGGACCTAAAAGTTGCACTTTTGAGCATCTCGTGCCTTGAGAAATGAAAGGTCCAAAGAGAAAAATGTATGAAGACATTGTTGACAATTCTTGAAAGGCCTGTCATTGGGAAGTTGGAGCCAACCAGCCAGCAGATGGAGCAGATGTACAGTGCTCCCTTGTGACCCAAGAAGGGAAATTACTAAACTCTATGTCACTGTGTGAGAAGTAAGAAATAAACAAGACCAAGAACAGCACTTCTCACATTTCTTCTGTTCATAACCTCTTTCAATCTGAGAAACTTTCATGTAACCATCGCTAGATAAAATAGGCCTGCCATTCAAACATCTACTGAGAGTAAATTATACATTTATTTTAAAACATAATTTTGATAACCAGCATTCAGTCATGTGATCCATCATTTAGAAGCTAAGATCTCTGAGAACAGGGAGATGAGACAGCTGATAGAGCACTTGTTTTGCACATGACTGACTTACATTCAATCCTCAGAATGTGGTCCCTGATCCCTGCTAGGAGTGAAACCCAAGGATTCAAGAGCAAGGATCTTGAAAAGATGCAGCTGTACTTATAGCTTATAGTAATAGTAATAGTGGGTACAATTGGGATCTTTTCTGTTTGCTCACTTAAAAATCTGTTTCCAGATTCTGGCTATTGTGAATAGTGCTTTAATAAATATAGGACTACAAAAAAAAAAAAAAAAGCAGGGGCCGGCGAGGTGGCGCTAGAGGTAAGGTGTCTGCCTTGCAAGCACTAGTCAAAGAAGGACTGCGGTTCAATCCCCCAGTGTCCCATATGGTTCCCTCAAGCCAGGGGCAATTTCTGAGTGCTTAGCCAGTAGTAATCCCTGAGCATCAAATGGGTGTGGTCCAAAAAAAAAAAAACAGAAAAAGGCAGGGATACAATGAGTTTATTTTTTCTGAAAAAAAAAAAAAGGACAGGAAGTTCAAATAAGTTTGGGAATATCTGGGTCTAGAG
>PVKC010052839.1:0-10210 GCA_004027635.1 Crocidura indochinensis
GTGTGTGTGTGTGTGTGTGTGTGTGTGTGTGTGTAATGTTTGCCAAACATGGCAATGCTCATGGGTTACTCTTGGCTCTGCCCTAAAATATCACTCCTGGAAGGCATGTAGGATCATATAGGTTGTTAGGAATCAAACCCAGGTCTGTCTTGATTGTCTGTGTGGTTGTGGACTATGGTGTGTGGATGAAATCCAACAAGCAACGACAGTATTATAAAATCATAAATCATAGAGACTTAAATATAGTGCATAAAGGGGGAAGATAACTCTTTGTTGTACATTGTGGTGTTCTAAATATTTGTGCAATTGAAATCCTCCTATTAATAGTATTACAGATTACAGTCTTCAGAGAAAGACTAAAAACTTTGTCCTTGTTAAATTTATAGAAAACTTGTTGGTCACATCTGATAGCCTTCTTTCTGGCTCTGGACTTAGGGATCACTTCTAGTAGTCCTGGACCAACTGCATACAAGTCAAGTATCTTACCCACTGTTCTATCACTTTATCCCTGTAAAATTTAAGTTTTAAGGAGTCAATAATAACAACAAATACAATACAAAGTATTTTATTTTACAGTAAGTAAATCTGTAAAAGAGATGAATAAATCCTACAAATTTCTTTAGCAAAATGAAGCAAATCTATTGGGTTACTTACCTACCGACATTTTTCTCAGTAAGCCAATTTTGTCATTTAGTCCATAGGTAAACTCCATTCACAAACAATCTAAGTATATGACTGTGAGAAAAATCAAAACAGACTTTGTCTTTAAGTATTTTAAACTGTAACTTGGTGAATTTTAAATGAAAAAAAAATGAGCCATATAGTTTGGGGAAGAATAAAATTCCTTTGTTTGGGGAATAACATCGTAGACACTGGATTGGAGAGAGTGTGGCAGAATAAAAGTCAAACCTAACATCAGTTCAATACTAATTGAGTCACAGTCAAGGTTCCCAGCACTTATATATCACTTTCTTCCATTACTGTCAACACTGTTGAAATTATAGTAACTTCCACAGATGTACACAAAGAATGAGGAAAACAGAATGATGTGGAGGCATGGAGTGGAACTGGTAAATATGAAGAAAAGCAAGGAGAAAAAGGGAGAAGGAAGAAGAGATTAGGAGGAAAGAGAAAAAAGATAATAGTACAATTTTATAAAGAAAAAGTGCAGATATTATAGGACTTAAGGCACATATCTTGCATGTTGAACCAAATTTTATATTCAGTAGAGTATATGTCCCAAGTCCTGCAAGTAGTAATCCCTAAATGCCGCTGAGTGTGCCCAACAGAAACAACACAAAAAGAGGAAAACAATAGAAGGAGAGGGTATACATCTTCTACCATAGGCTTTATTTTCACAATTCATTATGGGTCTCCCAAACACCACCAGGAGTGAATTCTGAGTTCAGAGAGAAGTGTAAGTCCTGAGTATTGCCAGGTATAGCAAGAAAAACAAAATAAAGTAAAATAAAATAAAAAAGGAAAACTGTAGCAAATTGACTAATTGCTTTATCAGATCTACACAAAATATTGTAATTTTTTGAGTAGGTAGGGAAATACTCCTTAGATTAAATAAGGTATATTACCTTGCATGTACCCCTAAACCATTTTGATCCCTGGAACATATCAAAGCCCTAGATCTTGAGACTCATATACATAATTAGAGAGACTTCAGTGTTCTCTGGAACCACAATCTCAAGCACCACCACCATTTTTGTGTTCTGGAATTGAACTGTCACATCCCGTTGACAAAGAACTGCTAAAAGTAAATAGCTTCTGACTTCAGAACATGGCTTCGAAACTCACCCCTTTCCCAGATTATCCTTTCTGCTAGATGCCAATAAAAACTTTAAAATGAGTGTTTCCATTATACTAATAATTAAATCTAAAAACAAAAACAAAAAAATAAAAGAAAGTATAAATCTATTTATCGTTAATAACCATGCTTAAAATACTTAGGGTTATAGTAGGGAGATGACTTTATAGTTTGAGAGCATGATTTGCCTGTATAAGACCTTGCCTTGATTTCAAGTACCACAGAGTGACTCCCTCTACATACACACACACCGAACCCCCACCCCCCACACACACATACATTTGTGATCACGAAATAATTGGTGGTAACCACTGAACTCCACCAGATTTGCCCCTGCAAAAATTGAACTTAGGTATATGTTACAAACTTAATAGTAAAACATAAGTAATTTACTAGTACATAGTAAGCAAAAAGTTAAATTAACTAGTACAGAGTAAGCAAAAACTTAAATCCACAAGGAAAGTATGAAGGCCCTCTCCTGAAGGAATAACTTCAATAGCAAGTTTATTTTCACTTAGGTGATAAAGGAATCTGAGAAAAAGCTGCAATAGTGTTTTTAGGATTGTGACAATTTTCTAAACTTACCCTAAATGACAAAATATGTGAATTTACATATGAGACAATCTGGAATACAACAGATGTAAAATACTACATAGTATGGCAATACAAAATGATCAAAGCTGGGTCAAATGGCTGAAAGAAAAATATGTCACCATAAAAAACCTGTATTTAATTTATGATATAAAATAATCTAGAAATTGAAAATATTTTAAATTCAGAAACAAGACATTAAAGTGTGTTGAAATAAAAGGCATCTTCATATGGTGGGATATCAGGTTGGGATTAGGAGGTGAAGGGATAGCTAGAAGTGGGGAGAGGGGATAGTATATGGGAGGGGTTATGTACACTATATGTATGGGCTATTTACAATTTACGTTTGTTTTTTTCTATTTTTCTCTCTTTTTGATTTATTTTTTTATTTTTTAAACTTATTAAAACTTATTGAAACTTATTAAAACTCTTTACCCTCAGCTCTTAATCCATTAGGCAGCAACACTGATCATTACCCCAATGAGTCAGTACCCAGCTCCCAAGTGAAGGGAAACCGACCCAAACCCACACATTGTCCCCGGCAAGAAAATACAACAAACAAGCCTGCTAACTCATGCTATGTGGCCCTCCTCATCATGTTTCCCTGACGAGGACTGTTCTCAGACATCAGACTTAGTTCCAAAAGGATTCCCAATGCAAGAACTCTATCCAAGACCTCTCTGCCGGGAATCTCTTCTCAATCTCAAGCAGGATAAGGCATGTGATGAAATTGTGTCCTGGAGCTCACACTGCACAAGAAAATCTCAAAAGACAATGGGGAAGCCTAAACTTCCTTCATAAGTTTAAGACCTATATAACACTACCTCTTACCCTGTTTTCCACCAAATGCATCACTTCGTTCTGTTTATTTTTTAATTTTTTTAAAGATCCTTTTTTTCTTCATATATATATATATATATATCAGCATATATATTTTTTCTTTTACAATTTTATGTCTTGTTTCTGTTTTCTTCTCTTTCCATCTCCAAGGGCACCAGCAATATAATGTAACACCATTCTTACTGCAAATGCATACTAAAAAGAGGGGAAATCTCACATATAAAAACAAGTTCTTATCTAGTAGGGTTAAGAACTCATCCTTTTCTACAATACAGGGGTTCCTCCCACCGTGAACATATATCATGTGGAATCAACTTAGACCCCAGGTGATTAGACACTGACCTTCAACCTTGAACCCTGGAGCCCAGACATAGAAACGACACAGTTCTACACAACAGCTCCAGGAACCAAATCCCCTTCAAGACATCCTTAATACTACTCTGACACCAATATGCGCCAGTTCTAATAAGATATTCTGACAACGAGGAAATGAGAACAACTTGATCGAAGAGCAGGATGTCTTTCCCTACCATCTAACAATAAGACAAAATCGAAAGACTTGTTAACCTCTGATATGTGCAAAAGCCAAGATCTCTATCTACACACAACCATGACTGGGCACAACGCATCCTGGGAACAATAAAAAAAAAGCCCTAGTCTAGGTTTTGGTCTACGTTCTGTACAACAACCAAGATCTCTAATTCCAGAGGTCTTTCTGAGGCAATTGCAACTGAACGAATCTTTTGTATACATAATGACTCTATTCCAGGCTCCATACTAGGATCAGCGCAATGATCAAGACCACCAACTACAGAAGACAGATTAAAACAACAGGGAAGGAACAGAACTTCTAGAAACACAAAGATGGATTTCATCATAAGCTTCATTCTTTGACCTGTGCAGATAACAAGATCTCTAGATACAGAGGTCTGATTTTATTACCCATGACGGAGCAGAAGTCTTACATACATCAAGGCACTGAAGGGAGAGTAAATGAACATGAAAGTAGTCTATAATTATTCCCATGACAGTATGCTTCAAAGGGGGAAAAACCCTGTATCTCTTAGGCCAAGAATTCTCTTTCTAATGTTCCCAATATTTACTATGCCTATGCAGGGAAAAAAAGCACAAAATAATCTTTTGTATCTATTTAATTATTTATTTTTTTATTTCTTTGTTCTGGTTTGGATATTGAAGTTGTTGTCTCCAAATTTTTTTTCCTTTTGTTTTCCGTTTTGGGCTCTGTTATGGATTTATTTCAGGATCATGGTTATTATGTGGTGCTTATCTTTATTGCTGTCGTGCTAACAGGATATTTTATTTGATATTTACTTCTGTATAGTTGTGATGTCTCACTTCCTTTTGCCCTTTCCTCTTTCAAACTGAGGTTGAGAGCTCCTAGAAGGTCTCCACCTATTTTTTGCTTATTCGATTTTTACCACTTTTTTAGTGCTTTTCTTTTCTTCAAACAAAGTCACATAACCTGAACTATCTAGGCCCGTCTCTCAAATAGAGAGGGAGATGGTGGATGGTACCAGGCCCAAATACTTGTATGATCACTGTGTCTAATAAGCTAGACACAGAGGGGACCACTTGTACTGGCAGCCAGGGGGATGAGGCTGGGGGATATGGGATGCAGGATGGGAATGGGGATGGAGGGAGGACAACTTTGGGAATAAGAATTCCTCTGATTCAATGTTAATATCGACCTAAATCAATATTGTGAAAAATATGTAAGCTACTTTGGTCAAAATAAAAAAAAAAGAAAGAAAAAAAAGAAAAGGCATCTTCAAATGATACATGTTATTTATATAAAAGAAAATATTAACTATTTACAACATAAACAGAAAAAATTGGACTGATTTATGATCACTAAAATCTTATCTATTCTAAGGTAAGAGATATTCTTTTTTTTAATGGCATTAGTTATATCTCAGTTTCAAGCTCTTTTCTTAGCATCATTAAACTGAGCCAAATATAAGTAATTGTATGTAAAGGTTTATTGAAAACATAAATTAATATCCTTTCCACACCATACAACAGACCTCTACATACACACAAATGTACTGAGAGATGCACAAAGAATCACAGAAATCCCATAATTACATTGACTATTGTGTTTCTGTTGATAGTTTTCCTAGAACTATATAAAAGACTATTGAATTTGGTAAATAGACAGAAACCTGACTCATTAAGAATCTATTTAGCAAGTTTGTCAGATGTATTTTTGTGTAAGTTCCCAATAGTCTAAGTTCTCTTTTATTAAAATCATATTCTCAATAGAATATATCTAGTTTTTTAAAACATCTATTTTTCAAATATATGAACCTACATAAGCTTATGGTATTTACTTTTGGATTTGATGATGGCAACTTAGCTTTATGAACTTGGGCTTCCTTTAATTTCCCTAAGGCTCTGGGACTGAATTTCGACCTCCTCTGGCAGTAACTTCTCATCTTTTTTCCTCGTCCTTAAAAGTAGGTATCACACACATTTTAGCTTTTGCAGCCTCCAACTGATAGAGAAACAGTACTCAAATTGGATTGCTGCCAAGACTTAGTGAAGTCTCCCAACTCACTGATTTGAAGCAATTAAAGAGAGATGTAAATACCCACAGCTGCCAATCAATAGATTTTTCTACATTCTGGTATATTTTGCAGATTTAATGGGTGTAGTTTTCCTTTCCCCACAGACGACAGCTGCAAATTTGCAACTTTTGAATTTCTGCTCATTTGCCATTTGAAAATTTTGCTTGGAAAAATTAAATTCTTATGCTGAAATAAAATCTGTCAGCATTCTTTTGTAAATACTATATAAGGCAAAAATATTACGGTCGATTGCCCAGCGATCTAGCTAATAAGAATGGACTCCATAGGGCTTTAAAGCATACCCTCACCCAATTACTTCTCACCTTGGCTATCTGCATTTATAGGTTTGGACATAAAATTGGAAATGTCCCAAAGCTGTGAAATTTTAGCGTCATAAAATCTTTTTTACGCATCTATATTCTCTAACATTTAATTGTATTTTGCACTTTATATCGATGCCAACCTGTGCATAATTCTACTTATTAACATATTGCTAGCAATCTAAAACTTATGAAAATTAAAATCTTTCTTACAAGATCTTTTTTACTTAAAAACATCAGTGTATTAAACACAAATATAATCTGGTGTGTAGAACAGCTGTGTGTTTCACTCAATGATATTCCATGCTGTAATTCTCTTATCTTACAGATAAATGTATTTACCTTTGTGTGGTTCAGTCACCATTTTCTATTTTCAAAAAACATGTTTTAGGATTGCTATGACAACCTACAAATAGTCAGAGGAATTTTTTCCAGAATTTTCTTTACATTTTCAGGTAAAAATAAAACTTAAACATAAAGGATCCCAAGGAGAAAGGGTGGGGAAGGGATAAATACAAGGTCATTGGAAAAGTTAGCTTATTCAAATATTGTTGATCAGTTAATAAATATAATAAAAGGTAATAAAATTATATCATATAAAAGAGCAAAGCCTTGAAAATAAACAGCTACAATTATATTTGCCTCATCTAAATTGTAGTCACTGTCTTAGTGTTCTGTTTAATTAGAAAGCTCTTTGCAAAAAATACCATTCCGGACTGGAGGTAACCTCAGGACATTGATCAAGGGTCTTGAACATTTTGGAAACAAAAAGAGGAATTAGGTATATATTTCAACACCAACGTATTATATGTATATGCATATATATACATATATATCATATATGTATATAGCAACACATTATAATTAGCATGAGAACCAATAGCTTAATGAATTTCCAAGGAAGTAGGCTTGTGCTAGGAAGGAAGGAAGGAAGGGTCCTTGATAATTGAAATTTATACTGCCTCCTGTATATAGTGGGTATGGAGTTGGAACATTGCTGAAACTCTGTTATTGACTGTTTTTAATTACAGTGGCTAAATTAAAATTAAATATCATTCCAACAAAAATGTTAGCACTATATTAGATGAAGCAAATGAGATAACAAATCTCCATCACCTTTTTACCATGAGTGAGAGAGATACCTGGAGATCAAACTATTTCTACTTTCTTGCTCCCATGTACATAATCAAATTGGTAGAAATTAACCTTGAGCAGAGAATAGCAGTAGGCAATGCCCACGCTCTGGGAGGGAGATAAGTGTTCTTATCAGCAAAATAACCACACAAGCAGAAATCTTGACAGGAATACAGTAACAATCAAGCAATATAACACATTTCCAAGAAACTGAAGACAAGAAAATAATGAACATCAGCAGGAAAAATGAGGTTAACACCGATAACACCAACTCATGTTGAAGCTACACGGAGGCCACAAAAACGACCATTAACCTTGATATCTGTGAAAATAAATGAATGGACTCGGAATTACAGACATAGAGCTAAAGTTTTGAGCCACAGGAAGAATAAATTCTTTCCCACACAGGAGTGCCTGTTTGACTTGATTTTGTAACCTGCAAATAAAATATCCCATATGTTTTTGATTATAAGTTAAATGGAGGGGAAAATAAAACATCCTACATTGAAAGTAAGATCCAAATATTCTCAAGTGTTTCCTTCCGTGAATGGAGATTCTGTTATGAGCTCCACAAATATTAGGGTATGAACAAGGCATACGATTCATAAAGAATTTGTATTAATATATGAGAAACATACTTTCTGGCGCTTATTTAATTCTATCTCTTGCTGATTGAAAAACAATTTTTAATACTTGAATATAAATTATATGTATTAAATTGAAAAATCATGGAAACTGAGGCAAATAATTATAGAAAAAAACTGATTGTACCAAAATGTTTGTTGTTAGACCCCAAATATCATTGAAAAAATATAAAAATTCTAAGTCAAAAATATGTCTACTTGAGAGCCGTTAGATTAACATATTTATATTTGATAAAAATACTCATTATTGATGATTTTCAGAGTGAATTATTGGTTTTATGTGTATGTTCTTTAATTTTATGGTGAGATAAAACATTTTATCCCAGTTGTCTAAATACTAATTCATAATTTCTTTCTCATGTTTATATATTACATCCAAAATATTTTGGTACATGACATATGGGGAAATTCTAACTCATATATTTCCCAATTAGAAAAGTTTCTTCATATAAATGAATGAATTATTCATCTTTTCTTTTACTAATGGCTTCCTATGGTTCTTTAATGATATTAGATGTTAGCTAATACTTTACAGGGAACATTTCCAGACTGCTGCTGTTACATCAATCTGGCTATTGATTCTTAGGTTCTCCATCTAGATGTTAGTCACTGCAATTTAAATGTTTTTTTAAAAGATCTCAAAGGGGAAGTTCTCCTAGATCATCCTTTAATTTTATTTATATATATGTATATATTTTTCCAAGATTTGGGTATTTTGTTTGATCTAAAAAACAATACACTGAAGGGGGATTAAAATAAAATATATAACTACACTATAAAATTGTGAAAAAATGCCAATCCATGATGGTCTCTGATTACTCCTCCAGTGTACCTAGAAATATCCTATAAACAGTTACACTAAAAATTTTTATGCTAGACACTCTCAGATACAAGTTCAGAGAAGTCTTCAAGGATATCCCCAAGATATCCTTGATTAATTTCATTCATTTGCTAAGATGGCATATAGAACATGTTTAAATCTATTCTATGCATGTTATGATTTACAGCACTTAAATAATAAAAGTTAAATATTGCTTTAAAGAAGATGCTTACAGCACAGTGGCTGGAACATTGAAATATGAGTGTAGAAAAACAGCCATTACTATGGGCTTGGATGGTGGATGGAGGCCTTTGTCCTTAGGACCCGGCCACGTGGCTCAATCCCACATTAATTGTCAGGTCATCATTTTCAGGTGGTCGCAGCGGGAATCAGATTCACTCAGACAGGCATCAGGAAATATCAGTTTTATTCATACTCTATCCACCATATGCATGGTCAATCTCAACCATTTACGCATGCTATCTTTAGCTTGCCCCGCATCTTAGCTCTTCCTCTCAGTCCTGGCAAAAGACCAAAAACCTTAATCCTCTGGGTCAAAGGCCTTATATAACCTTCCCAAGATCACTCCCAGGCATGGGAGGGGTCTTGCAGGTAAGGTTACACGTAATATCTGGTTCCCAAGACCCCTCCCAGGAATGGGCGGGTCTCAGGTAGATACACCTAAATCTAGGGTGGAGTCACTTATGAGTATTGAGGATGCACTTTCTTTTTTTTTTTTTTTTTTTTTGAGTCACACCCGGCAGTGCTCAGGGGTCACTCCTGGCTCCATGCTCAAAAATCATTCCTGGCAGGCACGGGGGACCATATGGGGCACCGGGATTCGAACCGATGACCTTTTGCATGAAAGGCAAACGCCTTACCTCCATGCTATCTCCCGGGCCCCGAGGATGCACTTTCATTCCCACTTTGATGTGTTGCAATGCTCATAAAGTATTGCTAATCCAGGAACCTTGCTTAAATCTTTATGCTCAGAGTCTTTGATGAGGATTCTCTACTTAGAACTAATTTGCTAAGTGTCTGCCTGATTAAACTTAGACTCAATGTTAGTGGATATTGTATGTGATAAATCACATAAACACTCTTTTTATTTCAGTGCTCCACTTTAATACTATGAGATATGGTGAGCTACACACTAAATTGTAGTGAGACAAACTTCTGCCATAAATCAATTTATTCTGATTGGGAATGGAATGTGTTACTTTCTGCTGATCAATGATGACAATTACAGGACAATATCTCTTTGGAAAAGTTAAATTCTTTACTAAGTAATATCTAAATGACTCAGGTAGCATTCATCATCTTTTTGTGAACAGAGCATGGTCCATTATTGTTGCAAATGAGTTTTTCCAAATTGCACAAATTTAAACTTGTCAACCCAGGGAACTCAGTATAACAGATTGGAATCAGTACCCCCCATTTACACACACACACACACA
>PVKC010052840.1:0-10216 GCA_004027635.1 Crocidura indochinensis
GGCAGGCACGGGGGACCATATGGGGCACCGGGATTCGAACCGATGACCTTTTGCATGAAAGGCAAACGCCTTACCTCCATGCTATCTCCCGGGCCCCGGCTCTTTACACTTTTAATTTGGCTCTTCTGTGTGCCGGGCGGCTGCTCCAGGAGGCAGGACTCTGCTCCTAGCCTCTGTCAGTGCGCGCCCTGTGTGACTCTCAAAATAAATTTCAATCGTGGTTTGGGAGAAATTTGACTCAGTTGAAAAAAATGGTTGCCTACCATTGGTTTAGGGTATGGTATAACATTCTACTATTCGCCTGCAGTTAGTCAACCAGACTTATGGTATGGGCAAATGTCCTATTTTTCTTTTCTGGCTGCACATTTTATTTGGTGTCTTTTATCATGTCCTGGTGGAGGTGGGTATTGTCTAATTTTTAACCCCTGACCATCTTACAAAAATGTTACAATAAATAGCTGGTCTAAGAATGGTGATTAAGTTTGCAGTGATGGTTACTTAGCTTAAAAAGAAGGGTCGGAGAGATAACATGATGGTTGGGCATTTTCCTTGCATGCAGAAGGATGGTGCTTTGAATCCCAGCATCCCACATGGTCCTCTGAGCCTGCCAGGAGAGATTTTGGAGCATAGAGCCAGGAGTAACCCCTTAGAGTTGCCGGGTGTGACCCATAAACCCACTCCCAAAAGAAGCTAATTTCTTAGTGTAACCTAACCTAGAACTCAAACTTAAGAGGTTTAGTAGCCTGTCTATCTCAAATAATTCAGGCTTTATTTCTAACTTTACATTTTTTTTTACTTATTTTGGGGTTTGGGTTCCCACCAGGCAGTACTTAAGAGTAACTCCTGGCTCTGAACTCAGGAATCAGAGGACCATAAAGAGTGCCATGGATTGAATCTAGGTCTGCTGCATGCAAGACAAGTGCCCTACTCACTGTACTATCTCTCCAGTCCCTCGGGGTTTATTTGAAGGGTTCAGCACTGGTGAGGGGCAGAGAATAGACAGTAGGAAAAAGTCTCAGTGATACTAGAATAAGTGCCTTTACCTTGATACTCATATCTCTGAAAAAGAAAAGCAGTAATATAGTCACTATTTAAATTAATTATACACCCCTCCCCAAGGAAAAACAGTGAAGTTTTAAAATGATAATTTTTCTTTGAATCTGGATAGTAATCTTTGGAGAAATCCTTTTAGGCCAAACAGTCCACTCACACACAGTCAAAACTGCCCTTAAAGGAACTAATAGCAGAGAGTAATAGCTACTTTGTAAGGACATTGGGGAATTCATCAGAGAGGTTCTGTGAAGTGGTTTAGAGATGAAAAGTGCAATATAAATGCTAAACAGTCACTATTTTTCTCTGGGAAGAGCTGTAATAAATGTAATCAGGACTTGGCTCAAATTTGGCAGACCAGTGACCATTTCCACACTAATAGTCAGTGATGAGGAAATTGCAGGCAAAACGCCTCTCCTTCCCTACGACAATGTCAGTAATCTCTATCAAACTCAGGAAAGCTCGGGATTGTGAAAGACTTCAGAATTATGAGGAAAATAAAAGTCCAAAAATCTGATATTTCTATAGCAGATGCTCAAAAACATGGATTTAATTTACTTCTGGAACCCCATGGTGGAATGTTTGGGGATGTTGCTATTATATCAGCACTAGATGGCGCCATACCACTTTGGAAAGCTAGGCGAGGATTTTGATTTCAATATGTGTGTGTGTGTGTGTGGGGGGGGGTGTGCATCTCTAATTATAACGTTAGCAGAAAACGTATCTAAGTAGAGGTCTCATGTAAGGTATTTCCTCCTTATTTGACTTGATAAAAAATTGGGACCCTCTGATTTTGGGAGAGAGACAGGGCCCACTTGATCACTTGGCCTCTGTATAAAGCCTGTTCTGTTTTCTTTCCCAGGCTTATTGTCAGGCTGAGGAGGGTTCAGGGCTCCCTTTCCCAGTGAGTGTGTCGTGTGAGTAGGAGGAAGGTGGCTTGAGAGAAGAGGTTGGAGGTACATGAAGCAGCTCATCAGGAGAAGGGGTCTGGCAGCTCTCCTGCCCTGGAAGCTAATAAGTGTTTAATTCTCATTAGTATGCAGAAAATCTGTTTTTCTCAGATTCGTTGGGAATTCCCACAAGGGATTCCAGTGTTTCTTTTACTCTTAAAAACCAAAACCAAATCCAAATCCAAAACCACTACACTCACTACCTTACCATGGAAAATCCTTTGTAATGATTCAGTGTGAGTGATTTTTGAGAACCATTCAGAAAGCCTTGAGATCATGTTTAAAAACCACCTGCTCTCCCCACCTACATAGCATTAACCTATTGGGTACAGGGAATCCTTGGCCCCTCTACTTGGTCTCCATTATTTAAGTATATGAGGGAGCAGAGCAAGTTTGATTTGGTTCATTGTGTGAGCATAACGTTGGTCCTATCTTGACTCTTGTCAGGGGCCCAGAAAGAAAAGAGACCAGGGCCTCCACCAGGTCACAGCATGTGGCTTCTAGATGTTGATTCAGTCCTCTGAGCTCCCAACACCATGTTCTCATTCTGGCCAAGACTGGCTGCAGCTGCTGCAAAAATGAAGTGGGAAAGAGGCCTTTCTAGAAAAAGAGCTGTTCAAGTAGAGTGGATAGAAATGGCTGGATTTGAGACAAAGGAAGAGGATTAGAGAGATATTTAGCAATTGGGTTCAGAAACCATGTGCTAGGGATGCTCCAGGGCTCTGAGACACTGCAGCTAGTCCATAGATGCTGGGGACAGTGGGTGGCTCAAGAGAAACAGGGGTGCATGTTTTTATTGAGTGAAAGAGGAAGATGGAATAACTAGTAACTAGTGGGTAGAAAATCACTGTGGCATCATTGGTGAGAATGAAGAGAGAGTGGTATGATACCTGCTGAAACAGCTGTCCTTGGTGTGAGGGATTATGGTAAGTTCACAACTAAATAAAAACATTCAGTTTAGGCTAGTCATTCTCTACCACACACCCCAAGGGCTGAGGTTAGGTTATACATACTCGTTGGACATTTGGGGTCTATCTTAACCAAAACAACTGAAAGCATTCGGCTTTGGTTGTGACATGAGATGCCACGATGTAGTTGCAAGACACAGAAGGTGCCCTACACTTGAAAAATGGGGCTATAGACCCACACTCGCCTGCAAGCATCTCATACTCAGCACTGCAGTCACAGCCATGACTTTCCAATCCACCAGCCCAACTCTGCCTCTCTTTTCTTCTGCCAACCCATCCAGCAGGCCCATTGTTTGGGGTCTCTCTGAGAGGGGTTCAGGAGTTACTTCAGGCTCTGTTCACAGGGCACTCCCAGAGATAGTTAAGCTTGGGCAGCAAAACTTTACAGTATAGTTTAAAGTTGGGGAGAGAAAAGCTTATTTTTTTTTCTCTAGAATTGCTTTGGTTCTTTGGAAGTGTTTTCTATCCCATAGAAATTTCAACAACAGTTGATCCATGTCTTTCAAAAAGGTCATGGGTATTTTCATTGAATCTATATAATGCTTTGGGCAATATTGACATCACGATGATATCAATTTTCCCATCCATGATTTGGGGGTATGTTTAGTAGTTATGCCTGTAGGGTTTTGTGTGTGTGTGTGTGTGTGTGTGTGTGTGTGTGTGTGTGTGTGTGTGTGTGTGTGTAAGTAGTTTGTCTCTTTTAAAAGCTGAGTCAGAGGTATTTGGTTTTCTAAGGCATAATTGTGAATGGGATTTAAAAATATTCCCTCTCTTCTGTTTTATTATTTTCACATATAAGAACCATGAATTTCTGCACACTGATTTTATAGCTTGTGCCATTACTGTATAAATCTATTATTTCTAGGAGCATTTTTGGTGGAGTCTAGGATATTCTAAGTATAGTATCCCATTGTCTGTAGATAGTGAGAATTTGGTTTCTCCTTTTTCTGATCTGAATGTCCTGTCCTTAGTATCTCTCTTTTGCCTAATAGCTATGGCCAGGACTTCTGATATTCAATCTAAAATGTATTGAATAGAAGGCTGCCTTGTTGGGAATGTGTCTGGTCTTTTAGAGAAGGTTTTTCTGTTTTCACCACTGAATATGATGTGTGTTGAAGGTCTGTGATAAATGGTTTTATTTATGTTGAGGAAAGTCCCTCAATCCCCTACAAAAGTTTCATGTAAATGCTTGGAGGTATTTTGGGGTTCACAATTCCAATATATTGAAAAATATCAGCCAACTCACTACTGGTACTTTAGCCCTATGGTTTTGTTTTATGGAATGAAGCAGTGAGTGTATGAGGGGATCTCACTTTCCCTAATTCTCTTTGGCTTAAGATGACTCAGAAAGATCCATCCATATTAAATTCCTAAGGCAACCTCTCTGTGGAGGTGATCTGCTAGAGGCTGAGCATGCATGACTCTGACATGGGAGTTTTCTGGAAACTGGATTAATGGGGGAACAGGCAGGGTAGGGAAACCAGGGGCCTTTAGAGCCAACCTCTGGGCAGATAAAGGGAGAGAGTGAGCTGGGGTTGGGGCCAGGGCAAAGATTGAATCAGAGAGAGGACTAGAGAGGGAAAGGCAGAAGCTACAAGGTAGCAGAAACAATTAGCTCAGCCAACATTTTTCCAGTGAACCCTCACAGAGTGCAGCCAGCATCAGGGAGAAATATCCAGGAGAAATAGTCACCACCCTTGCTCTTGGGGGTTTACATAGTCCCCAGGTAACTGCTTCTAAACTCTAAAGAGAGTTATCAGGGAGTTTTTTCTAACTGATTTCTCAGCCCATAAAGGGACAGATCCTTTTGTGGCTGTCCAGGGGCCACATATGGGCCTGTGTAACCCAAGAGTGATCCTTAGTTTTGTGACAGAATTTGTAAGCAGAGAGAATCGACACCTTCCATTCTCTCAATCAAACCGATGTGGGTAAGGTGTGAGACAAGTGGTACCCATGGTACCAGCACTTCAGCCCCCACCCCCCAATAATCCCCTATGAACCATCTATCACATGCCATGTCCAACAAGGCACATTTAGATCTATCCAGACCTTGGACCCAATCAAACACAGACATTTTCTTGTCAAGAATATATTTTAAAATATGACCTGAAGACTGTAGTTGTAGTACACCAGGTAGGGCATTTGCCTTGCACACAGTTGACCTAGATTCAGTCTCTGCATTTCACGTGGTTCCTCAAACTTTGTTAGGTTCCTCAAACTTTCTCAGTGCAGTGCCAGGAGTAAACCCTGAGCATCTCTGGGTGTGGCACCAAGCCAAAATATATTTTTAAAAAATGACCTGTAGGGGGCCCGGGAGATAGCATGGAGGTAAGGCGTTTGCCTTTCATGCAAAAGGTCATCGGTTTGAATCCCGATGCCCCATATGGTCCCCCGTGCCTGCCAGGAGCAATTTCTGAGCATGGAGCCAGGAGTAGCCCCTGAGCACTGCCGGGTGTGACCCAAAAACCACAAAAAAATGACCTGTAGGCTCTGTTCTTCTGCTCCCCCTTTTATATAATGTAATGGCAGTTGATTTATTGCTAACATAGGAGATATTCAATGAATATGCAATTATCAATTATGCAATCACTTTCTCTATTTTTTGGAGGACCATACCCTGCGAAACTTAGATGATCTCTTTTAATAGTAGAGGCCTCTGATGATAATAATAACCATAATGTAAAAAGTCAGCTACCCCAGTCTCTGATGTCTCTCAGCAATGCTCTACCCTCTGCCTCTCCCTGCTCTGCCTTGGCCTCATACCTGGGGGCAGTGGGCTGGGGCAGTTTTGGCCTGACTCAGGAGTCAAAAAGTCATTTTTTAAGTCAAAGAGTGACCTCTTTTTCTTATGAAAGGCAATATTGAATGCCTATAAACATAACTTGAATTTGGTCATGAACTGCTCTGAACCCCAGTGTGCATTTAATTAAGTCTGGCTAACCAGTGACTCTTTAACAAAATGAAGACAAGAGATGGCCATTTGGCAGTCAAGCTTGAGGGTCCAAAATTGCATGTTTGTATTCATTTCCATGACACACTTCCCATCTCCTAGTACTACTAATTATAAAATTGAATTCTAGGAAATGAGAAAATAATAAATACTGACTTAGGGAGACCCATCATTTTCCTAGTGGATGAATGGAATTGTTCCCTTAATAAACATTAAAATATCATCTATGAAAGTGAGCGCCTCCTAAAGAAGGCACGTATGAGCACTTTAGAGAGTAGAATTAGGAAAGGTTTATAAAGTTTATAAAGTTTTATGAAGTAAAATGTCACTGCAGACAAATTCTAGAATGTTTCCAGTCAGGCCCTCAAGAGTCATGAATTCCGAGAACTGATTTGCTGCATTTTCTTTGCTAAAAGGAAATAACAGTGTGGACCAAGAAGGAATAAATTTGCATTTATAAAAATTCATAAAAGGGTTCAGTGAGATGTTCAGTGTTCAGTGTCCAGATGTCCTGATGTCCAGTGGGATATCCAGTGAGATGTCCAGCCACCTTACATGTGGTTGACAAAGGCTAGATCCCTCACATTCCATATGGTCTCCTAAGCACTGCCTGGAATGCTTTTTGGAGTACAGAACCAGGAGTAATTGCCAGTTGTGCTCCCCCCAACACAAAAAAAGGGCATAAATATCTCTCTTATCCCCTTTTTTAAATCATCTCACCTGGAAGTCTCAGGGTTATGTTGGAGGCCCCAAAGAAGGAAGGTTCTTTCCTACCCCCAGAGAGCATCTGGGCCTGTGTGTAGTATGCCTTAAGTATACAATGTGAAATGGATCAGAGGGTTCTGGTGGACATCCTTCAGTTTCCCTTAGCATCAGTGAATATTCAGTGTTAGGCCTGAATCAAGGGACTTACACCTCAGGAGGAGAGAGGCCCAGATGCAGTGAGCTGTTGAGTGTCCAGTAGGGTGTCTGGATGGCAGAACCATAGGGTAAGGTCTCCCTTAGGGAGTGCTGGGCAGGCAGGACAAGAGTAGTGTCAGACAGTGCTGGGGGGATCACCGGAGCTGCGTCTATGGTGCTAGGTGGGGACACAACCTATACCCCAGGTATATACGCCTTTGAGCCACTTCCCCAGCCCTAATAGTTATCATGTACCGATTTATTTTTGGTTTTAGTTTTTGGGGCCCTACCTCGCAGTACTCAGGTATTACTCCTGGCTCTGTATTCAGGGAGCATTCTTGGGGGTGCTCAGAGTAGCATATGGGGTGATGGGAATTGAGGCTAGTTTGGCCACATGTCCTACCAACTGTAGTACCACTCAGATCTGGTCTTATTTCAGAGGAAAGTATTCAACCCCCAGGGAGAACTGCTCTCCCACCTCTGCTCTAATTGTTATTTCTTCAGGATCATGGCTGCACTTTGTTTACAGTATATTTGTTTTGTTCTTGTGTGTCTCTCTTCCTGTTAGATATTGAGTTTAGGCAGGAAGAGATTTTGTCCCTTGGTCGCTATTGTAGCCCAAATGCAGGAGTAAGACCCACACTGATATGTAGTTGGAGCAGCTAAAATACTGAAGGCCATTGCCTTCTCTAGGAAGTTTACTCAGGACTAGGGCCAGTGTGTGGCTTAGAGTCAATGACCAGCCATCCCAGGTGGGTTGCTCTTACTATGACATGTTTCTTGTAGTTTTTCATTACATATCCTCCTAAATTCTCTAACTTGGATTACTTGTGACTCTCTGATTGCTTTATAGATCTTCATAATCTTCCAGATCCATGAACTCTGAACTCCAAAGAATGTGCTTTGGGGATTGTGAATTAGTCTGGAGCCTGTAGTTGGTTCCTTGACTCATGTTTATGGGTAAGAAACCCTGTTATTAGGCCTAAAGGATTTTATTTTTCATTTTTCTTTTTGATGCACCTATGTAAATTATTGTTATTCATTTAATTTAGTTTTTTCCTTGTCTTTTCAGGACCTGTTATTATTTTCTATTTTGTTTTAAATTTTAGAGAATTAAAAAAGGGGGAATATGAGGTAAATTGAGGACTTTGGAATAGTTCCCATTTGTATAAAATATTTCTCACTTGTATCTTAATTATTTTCTGTTGGTCTTGTTTTCCCATAGCCTTTTATCTTTTTTCCCCCTCCTCTTGGGGAGGAGCTTGACTTGGACTTCAAGAAATAGAAGGCAGGATAGCTTAGCTGGGGCTGTCATCTAGGCTTGGGTTCCATTTATTGGAGCAACTAACTTGTGGGTGAACAGCTTGCAGTGTGAGTTTTACTGCCTGCTATAGCCTTCATATCTGTGTGGAATACTTACTGCAGAGAATTGTTACTGAACCAGCTTCTCCTATCTTCCCTGGATAGGGGTATGGGATATCCCTTTCCTTTCTGGGAACTGTGGAATAACAGAATCTCAGCTCAACTCCCAAAGAATATCTCATTACAGCCAGGCATTTAATTACTGTTGTTGTTGTCATTTATATTGATTGCCTTTGATTATAAGTAACCTTTGACAACAAAGATGATTTAGAAAACTATTAGGTATTGAGCTTCAGCAAGGCAAATGATATGCTGAGCTATATGGACCTCAGGTCCTTGCTTCCTTTTGGTGGCTCATGTGGCATATCAGGAAGAGATGCTTTTGACCTAAGAGAATTCCTCAGGTGGCTCTTAAGAGGCTTAGATTAGTGCGTGCAAACGGCTTACTACTTGCACCACTGCTCGGCCCCACTTATTTATTTTTTACAAGTTGTTTTAGTGTCACTTTTAATCACTAATCTTAAGAATATTGTTTGAGGATATTGGTTTTTTTCTCTCTTCGTGTGCAATGAGTGTTGTCCAGAGTGAAAAGATGGGACTGCACAATTGAAATAAAGCAAAACAAGACTTTATTCCATCTACCAACAGTCCCAAAGTGACTGGTCAGGGCCACCTCCCTGAGAGGAGACCATGTCCAGGGTTGCAAGCCAAACGAATAGGGTTTTCTCAGGGAAGTCCACATTGGGGAAATGGAAAATTAACCTTAAATTGCATGGTCAGAAGTTCTATGCGGTTTGGTCAGATGCCTTAAGTGGTTCCTTGCAGTTTATAGTTGGATTTTGCCATAATCTGTGGATTATGCCACAGAAAAGTGGAATTTACTCTCAAGCAAAAGGAACATGCTTCAAGAACAAGGAGCTAAACATATAAAACAAAGTATGCCCCAAAAGGCCTTTCTCCAGTTCAAAGGCCTTTCTCTGGTTCAGAGTCCAGGGCAACTCAGTGTCCTTCACAATGAGTATTCCAGCTTTACATGAACTGATCTGATGGCTAGTAGGAAAGTTTCCCCTAAGTTCTTTTTGCTGACTCCTGAACCCATCATTTGGGTTGAATGATGACTCGAATCCTTTATTCTTTATGCTTTGAACACATTTGTCCCAACAAACTATTTTGTTGCTTCCTGGAAATGATGAAACATTTTTATGACTATCACATTAAATACAGACTTTGTTGTTGTATAAGCCACACCCAGCTGTGCTTAGGGCTTACTCTCCTCAGAGATCACTCCTGATGAGACTCAGGACATGGGATGGTAGGGCGGTTGAATCCCCCTTGGACTGTGGTGCACCCTAACTGCCCTAATGCCATACTGTGTCTCACCATCAGTTTAATCCAAATTATTGTTGACTTTTTTGTTTGTTTGTATGTTTGGGGGGTCACACCCGGCAGTGCTCAGGGGTTACTCCTGACTCTATGCTCAGAAAGCGCTCCTGGCAGGCTTGGGGGACCATATGGAATGCCGGGATTCGAACCACCGACCTTCTGCATGCAAGGCAAACGCCTTACCTCCATGCTATCTCTCCGGCCCCTATTGTTGACTTTTAATTGAACCAGAATGGCAACATCAATAACCCCAGAACCTTCTAAACTAAGGCGATGGAAGGATAGGAAACTAGGGGGCTGGTGGTGCAACTGAAGAGAAGGTGGAGGGCCTGTTTATTTTTCTCCTCATTCTAGACCTTGGCCCTTCTCACTGTCAGGGACCTCAGGCAGCAGGCAGTAAAACAAGTACCTAGTAAAACAGGTGCAGTGTGACACTGCAGCGTCCTCTAGGAAGGTGGGAATCACTGAGGCACCCCTTCCCTTTTTGCTTTTCTTAGGGGGCATTGCAAAATCATGGATTTATTTTCAAAGATGCTGTGATCATCAGTTCGGTCCAGGAAACACCCAGCCCTGCAGAGAAACTCAGTTGAGTCCAAATTCCTGGGCTCCAGACATGGAGACCAAACAATTGATGTTAAGGAGAGGAATGCAGG
>PVKC010052841.1:0-10206 GCA_004027635.1 Crocidura indochinensis
ATTTGGACCTAAAATATGATTGCCAACGATATGTAACCCAACATGTTTAAAAATAAAAATTATATTAAAAAATAAATAAATAAATAAATAAATAAATAAGAGAAAACTTATTTATTCCTAAAAAATTAGAAGCAAACAAAACCCCTAGCAAATTTGATGCTTGTTTTTCAATTCAAATATCTCATTGTTAAGACAATGTTCCCAATGCCTTAAACAAGTATGGTTGTTAATAAATAAAAATGTTCAGGTAAAAAAAAAATGATCACTCTGGACAAGAATTCGGTACTGAAAGTGAAGAAACTAACAAGCAAGACACCCCTTCATTAACAATAGTGCACACCAAATTGTCATAAAGGTGAGGGAGAGAGAAAGAGAGAGAGAGAGAGAGAGAGAGAGAGAGAGAGAGAGAGAGAGAGAAGCAATTTGCCTGCACTAGAACAAGGCAGGGTGGGGATGGAAGTGAAAGGCGAGACATCCGTGATGGTGATGGGAAGGGTCTACTGGTGAAATGATGTTGTACATTATATGACTTAAGCCAATAATGAACAACTTTGTAACCATGATGCTTAATTAAAGCAGTTTAAAAAATATTTTACAAAAAGAACTCAGTGTATTTAATTGACCCAGACCCTTAATTTCCCACTTATTTATCTTTTCTTTTATATTCAGGTCCCAACTGAATCCTTTAGCTCAATATTTTCACTTGGATTCCTCATCCCAACAATGACTTGATTGGTTGCTAGCTTTCTCTCCTTCCTCACCATCTTTTCATTGGCTACCTAGCCCCTCACTTCTCCATTCTCACTACCAGCTTCCTAATATACCCATTCCAACTCTTGAACAAAATTTCTCCTCAGTTGTGAAGTGGAAAATTCAGGCACTAACAACCCTCAGAAAGAAAAAAAAATATGTATAGATGTATTCAATGTTTAAAGAAACAATGTATGTAATAGATGTTAATATTTCATGTTCTATAACACTTAGTGTTAAATATCTTAAATTTTTTTAATGACCAGGATGTAGCTCCACAGTTGAGTGCATATTTTGCATGTATAAGGCCCTGAGTTTCATCCCTAATACCAGACAGAAAATAAAAGTAAAATCAAAATGAAAAGTTTCCTGAACCAACAAGCAATTGAAGTCAGAGTTTCTTAACCTTTTCCCACTTAAAACCCTTCTCACCTGAGAAATGCTATGAGGGTGAACACTGCCAGAAACACCTTGTATTCATTAGGTAGCTGCTTCTGAATTAATTTTTGGTTGTTGCTTGTTCAGAAACCTTTCACTGTGGCTGAATTTTTCACAGCTTTCATATGCAATTTCAAGAACTCCAGAAAAAGGACAGTTTCAGAAGCTAGAGTCTAAGTGATTGTCTAGTAAAATACAAATGACCTTTTTTAAAAAATAAGTATAACTAGTTAAAAGTTATATGTAGGAAATGAAGTTTAGAAAGAAAATGTCCCTGAAAAAAAAATTCCAAATACAAAAGGACATGTATTTAATGGAAACAATTCATTTAAAGGAACTAAATGCCTCTAAAAATATTAATACACCACATAAAATATTTATAAATTAATTAAAATAAAATTCAAGGCATGCCCAAGGCAAAGATTTTTTAAGTAGTAAAGTGGCAGAGGGCAAGGAGTTAAAGTGGTAAAGCAGATGCCTAGAATGTTCAATGCACTGAGCTTGAACCCCGCTTCTTCAAGGTCCCTGAGCACATTTGGTATGGCCTCTATTAAAAGCTAATTAAAAATACAAATAAAATAGCATGAGTTCCTAAAACGTGTCTTCATGGCTAACCAATATATGATGTCTGAATGAACAAAAGGGATTTAAACCACCGAATAAAAGATAGTTTGCTTTGCTTGAGATACCAGTAGACTCGTTCATCCAATTGGATAAATTTATGGTATATAAGCAATGTGATTAAGGAAAAAAAATCTTACGTTCAAATTAACTAAAAAGTCTTAAAAATGCAAGGCACAATATGACCACAAAACCACAGTTCTGTGTGGTCTATAATCTAACAGCCTGGGTGGGAATCCTGGCTCAGTCTCAGACATTACCAGCTCTGTGACCTTGGACAAGCTATTTAATTTGGCTGTACTTCAGCCTCATGGTGCAAATGGGAACAATGTCAGAACAGATGTAGAAATCAGCTAAAAAGCATAAAATACCATGAAGAATACCTGGTCAATATTAAACAATATGTGCGAGCTGTTCCTGCTTTTATTCAGAGTTAGAATGTTTCATTATCTTTCCATCTGCCCCCATTTAAAAGTGCCCAGTGAAATGGTGACTAACAAAGAAGTTCAAATGTATATATAGATGTAGCTGCATATGTGTATTTGTATGTGTACATTCACAATATATATTTGTCCGTCCCAATTGTCTGTGGGTGAGACAAACACATGCTGATGTTTCTCTCCCATTTCTTCTTATCTCCTGATCCTAATATTTTGAAGAACTATGTATTTTCCCTACTTGCTTAATTCTGTCTGTATATCTCCCCCACCCCCCTTAATTCCTCCTAGTCTCATAATACAGTGGATAAAACATTGATGAAATCTGGACATAAAGAAAACCTTGAGATGTTTATATGCATAGCTATCAAACTAAATTTTATGATTTCCCAAAATATTTTCCCAGAGTATTACCTCTTAACTCTACCCATACTGACTGGAACCTAAAAAGTCAAGTGTGGTTTGAAAATAAGCAATTCATGAAGTATGGATGCTCTGACAACTGGTGCAGACCACTTCCAGTGATGCTCAAAAATCAGTATTCTGGGATTACTCCTGATGTGGCTCAGAGGACTATACGTGGTGAAGACCGAATCCAGGGCAGTCAGTTGCCAGGCAAGTATCCTACTCATTACGCTATCTTTCTGGTTCTTAAATTTAATTTTTTCCAAGAAAAATTTCAAAAGACCATTTGAATATATTTATTATGATATACTAATTATGCACTGGTTATGTTATACAGTCCATGTGAGAAAATTCTATTCCAACCATTGAAACATGCAATCTAGAATAAACCCATATGGTAACTATTTGATAATGACAATAATACAGAGTGAGTACTATTCTGGAATTCTGTTTCTTGGGGTCTGCACCATCAGTGGCAGACTTATAGTAGTGTACCTTTGCTGTAGTACTGTCCTACTGAAGAGCTTTCCTTCTTAAAAATTTCCTCTTGAACTTCCTTCTTCTAAAGCATAGTACAACACAATTGGTAATTTTTTTTTGCAATTACTTAAAAGTTTATTTAAAAAAAGAGTTATATGCATGTGATGGGGATGTTGTTTCAATTTTGGTAAATTACCATAATTTTGGAAAATTTTTCTTTACAATGGCAAGTTTGAACTCTTAGAGAAATGCACTTTTATATGGCAATGGGCATCATCAAAAAACAATGGTGAGTGAGTATCAGTTTTTTTTTTATATTTATTTTGATCATATTGGCTTACATATCTTTCACAGTAGTATTTTAGGTACAAATTAACATTGAATCAAGGGAATACCCATCACCAAATTTGTCCTTCCCCGCTCCCCGTTCCCTTCCTGCACAACACAATTGGTATTTTTAACAGATCACTTAGTAGTAGACTGCTAATATGTTCCCCGAATCTTTTCCCATTTTTTTTTTGCCTTTGCTTTTCTACAGCACTGACACAAAACTGAATTGAACGGAGAAATACTTTAATAATTTTTAAAGACAGAAATTAACAATATAGTCAGCATATATTTACTACTACAATTCAGCATTTTCCTGCACTTATGTTAAAGAGCAGAAAGAACTGAGGATGTAGATAGTGGTAAAGCCAGGTAGTCATGAGGCTGTAAGTTTTCTTCTCAACATAGGCCCACATTGTTGTTGTTTGTTGTTGTTGTTGTTTTGGTCACACCCAGACACAGCCAGAGCTTACTCATAACCCTGTGTTCAAGGATCACTCCTGCAGTGCTCAGGAGGCCATAAGCAGTATCAAGACTCAAATTAGATTAAATAAAGATATTAAAAAAAAAGAAAAGAACTAAACTAGGGTCGACCATGGTCAAAGCAAGTGCTTTCCTCCAATACTATCTCTCCAGTCAAGTGCCCCATATTAGTGAGTGAGAACCCACTACACAGATCTATGTGTTTTGACATCACAACCATGAAAGAAAAAGCAAGAAGAATGTGGAAAGATCTAGCAGTTTGGTTCTCAGTAATTGTAATTTGTAGAACAACATCATTTTTCTTTGGATTCTAGCATGCTCTAACAATATCTACTTCTAATTTTAAATATAGTATGATACTTGCTGTTACAGGGAAAAATCATCCATATGTATGTACTTTGATTAATTGAAAAGGTTAAGCAAAAACATGTTTTCTTTATCTACAGTACAAATAACAATTAGCTAAGATGAGGATTTCAAGAATTAGAATCAGTTATTCATGAATTCAATAAAAAATTAAGTAAAAAGTAGGTGTATGTATTATAAAATAAAAGTATTATAAACTTGGAGGTTGTATAGAGAAAAAATGGGAAGCAAATATTTTGATATGTAATAATTATTATAAAGCAGTTATGAATAATATTTAATAGACTCAAAACAACATATTTTAATGATAGACAATACTACACTTATTTTCATATAAAAACAAAAGCCAAAACATAAAATTCTGAGTACATAATTATACTTGATTATGATATATTTGCATAAATATAAAACTTCATATCCATTATTTATATCTATCTTGTTGTGAAGTAATTTTTAAATTCAAATGAATATCTTAATACATCAGAAATTTGCTTATTTAGGATTTTAACTTGCTATATTATTCTTATGTTGTTAAAATGACTTCCTAAGAGTTATATCTACTTAAACAAGAAATAAAAAGTATTCTCAATGATTTTTAAAATTCTAAAATAAACAATGGTGACTTTTAAAACTGCTAAGTTTGAGTCAAAGTTCACTGATTTATGCTTGAGTTGAATAGGAAAATTAAGCTTTGCCTTTTGTGCTTATTATAAACTGACATTTTTTGTTCCTACTTTCTTGATATGAGAAAACACCAAGAAGATATATTCAATATATACCTACAGAATAGAAATTATGACACATGCTTATCTCTACTATTATTAGAATGAAAAGTACAGAAGAAATCACTGTAAACTTCTTCATTTTATTTTTCTAAGGCAATGGTCATAAAGGGAATTATCAACTCCTTGATATCATTCTTAGAGAAATCATAACCTTAGTTTAAGACTTCTTTATCCCATTTTCTTTTAAATTGTTGTCCCTCTTTTCAGAATGATTTATCATAACACTAAACCAAAGAACAACATTACAAGTTCAGTATTCCTGAGTTCAAAGTGGAAGTAAATATGAAAATGTATCCATTTGCCTGTCTTGGCATGCACATGTTAATAGTGAAATACTGTCTTGAAGTTTATAATTGTAGAAAGTACTTTTTCTTCAAATAGTAGGGTTTTATAATACTGACAGGCACATCCTTCCAACATGCTAAATGATACTAATTTTGGATTTTATCTTGGTTAAAATAAATACATGTTCAAGATACCATCTTGAAACTTCAAATCAATATTGGACTTTCTAATTATGGGTAAAATATAAAGTATCCTAGAGGGATAAATCTTTTTACTATAAAATAAAGACAATTATCTCATTAAAAGTCTATGTCTGGGGTCAAATAGATGGCTCACTGTGTTGGAGTGCATAATTTGTATAAAGGCTTAGATCCCTTTAATGCCATGTCACCTCAAGAACCACCAGGTATGGTTCCAAAACAAAAAGAAACAAAAAACTATGCCTAAAGAAGTTACTCATCATTTCCAAGGAAAACAGATCTTAGAGCTAATAAAACTATCAATAGTTGACCTCAAAAAAATCATCAGGATATACAGTGTTCTAGATTTTCAAAAAGAAAAGATTGTCACAAAGAAAGCAGTCAAGGTAAATTTCTACTTAATAGATCCTTTAGTGAGAAATATTTAGAAATTTCCCTGTGATTGAATTCTCGCTGATAAAAATGCACTAGTTTCATTAAAGTCATTATTGCCAATAAGCATAATTACTAGGTTTTGAATAAAGTAATTAATAAGTATAAAACTATTTTTCACTAAATATACAAATAAACAAAAAGAGGTACTCTCAGTTATTATTCACAATTTCCCATTGGAGATCTAATAAATTTGCACAACTAGATTGTGATTTAAAGTAACAATTTATGTTATTATTTATAGTTCTGTTAGTAGAGTTCAAAATAGGTCTTCTTAGGCTAAAATCAAATTATGGTATCCACAGGGCTGTGATCTTTTTGGAGACTCAAAAGTAGAATCTGGTTTTGATTTTTCAGCATCTGAGGGCTGCCTACATTCCTTGGCTTATAGTCTGCAGAAGTCGCATCTTTCTGAACTTTGCCTTTGCCTTTGATATTGCTTACTTTTCAGTCTTGATTTTTTTTCTTGCTGCCTTCACTAACTTTGACATTACATTGGGTCTCCTGGGCACTACAGAATAATCTGCTTATCTTAAGACCCTAACTGTATCTGTAAAATTCCTTTGCTATGGTAGCAACATACTCTAAGTTTCCTTACTTAGGCATAAATATCTTTGAGACACTCTTATTCAACCTAGCATATTAGGCATCAAAATATAGAAAGTAGAAAATCATCTTGTGCTTGCAACTGTACTAGAAGACATAGTTCATCTTGCTTTCTTAGGTCTACATAACATACATAGTTCTACTATGCCTGCAAACTGATGGGTCATCTGTTCATTGTGAGAAGTAATTTAAACAGTGAAAATGATGTTATAGTTACATCCAGCCCCTATATTCAACCTGCAAGGCTTTTACTCCCATTCACTCACTAAGTTTGTCATGTTGATATAACTATTTAAGCCTACATATATATATATATATATTTTTTTTTTGGTTTTTGGGTCACACCCAGCAGTGCTCAGGGGTTACTCCTGGCTCCATGCTCAGAAATTGCTCCTGGCAGGCACGGGGGACCATATGGGGCACCGGGATTCAAACCGATGACCTTTTGCATGAAAGGCAAACGCCTTACCTCCATGCTATCTCCCGGGCCCCTATATTACTTCATCTTTAATTTGTGAATAATAACTGAGATTACCTCTTTTTATTTATTTGTATATTTAGTGAAAAATAGTTTTATATTTAATAATTACTTTATTCAAACACTGTGATTACAGGTTGTTACTATTACAGTTCATCCCTTCTCTACTCTAACTGCATTGCTCCACTGTTTATGGAAAGCTACCTGCCATGGACTGGTCTTCCTGGCCCTACTCTCTATAGTCTATGGGTTTTATTACTATACTACCTTTTCTTTTTCTTTTTTTTTTTTTTGGAGGGGCACACCCATGATGCTCAGGGGTTACTCCTGGCTATATGCTCAGAAGTTGCTCCTGGCTTGGGGGACCATATGGGAAACCAGGGGATCGAACCGCGGTCCGTCCTAGGCTAGCGCAGGCAAGGCTGGCACCTTACCTCCAGCGCCACCGTCCGGCCCCATATCTTTTATTTTTCTAATATATCATAAATGAGTGAAATGAGTCTATGTCTATCCCTCACTCTCTGAATCATTTAACTCAATATAATACTCCCCATATCCATCCATGTATAAGCAAATTTCATGACTTAATTTTTCATAACAGCTCCTTATTCTTGAATATTTAAGAATTACTAGTAAATCAAGGAAGGTCGAACTGAATTCTGATTATAAATATTCCTCTGTTTATTCCACTCTTCTTTAGTGTGCTTTATTTAAGAATAGTACATATATATGTATATATATATATATATACACAAAATAAAAATGAGTGTTCAAGATGGATACTGACTGAACATTAAATGTGTCAATTTTCTTTTCCCCAAGTAACTTATAAAGCACATTTCATTAAAGTTTTCAATATTACAAATAAGATATGATGGATATCATTGTGAGAATGAAAAATATAGCTTCTGGAAAAACATCTCCACGAGCCAAATATACTCCATAATACCAGCATCCTAAAAACATTTCTGGAAGTTCTTGGCACAGCCTCTATTTCCAGTTTTGAGACATCAAAGAAAATTGCTCCTATTACTTTCTAGTCATATTTTATTTATGACCAAAAACCACATTTCCCTCGGTTTGGTCATCAACTTGATTTAATCATTAGTTAACTCTGAATGACTGTCTCCAAATATCAAAGGATAATAACCTATCTCATCAGACAGTCGTAAGAGTAGATAAAACTTCAATAGTGGAAGAAAAATTACGGATTAGAAACATTACTTGTACAAATCTAAAAGAAAAAGTAACATTTAAAAAACTTTCATATACCTTATATGCATAGGATCCTTTGTATTACCTTTTTATTTTACTAAAATAGTTGGAAAACAAATATTTTAAATCCATACATTTAAAGGTCAAAATTTATATAAGTACTTATTATATGTCCTGCATATAATCTTCAGTATCCTGCTAATTTTTGAATAAAATAATTACGTGTACTCCTTGCAGTAAAGATAGCCAAAAGGAACATGAAAAAATGCTACATATCATACTAGACATCAGGGACATGCAAATCAAAACAACATTAAGATATCATTTCACACCACAGAAATTGACACACTTAAAAAAAAAAAACAAGAACAGCCAGTGCTGGCACAGATGTGGAGAATTCCCACTGCTGGTGGGAATGTCCAGCTCTTTTGGAAAACAATATGAATATTTCTCAAAAACTAGAAATTGAGTCCCACATGATCCAACAAAAACAATGTAGAAAAGCCCGCATTCCTCTATTTATCATAGCACTACTTACAATAGCCAGAACTGGAAAAAACCCATGTGCCCCAAAACAGATGAATGGTTAAATAAACTGTGGCACGTCTACAAAATAGAATACTATGCATCTATTAAGAAAAATGAAGTCATGAAATTCACTTTATACATGGATAAAATGAGCAAAATGAGTCAGAGGGAGATGAATAGACATAGAATGTCCTTACTAATTTATGAAATGTAAGGAAAAAGAGAGTATGACAGTAATATCTGGAGACAATAGAGACTAGTCAGGGGAACCAGTAATTGGTAGGAAACTTGCCTACAAATAGTGGAGTACTGAAGTTAGGGTAGAAAAGGTACCACTATGATTATTATATTATATTATATTATATTATATTATATTATATTATATTATATTATATTATATTATATTATATTATATTATAATAATGTTATATTATATTATATTATATTATATTATATTATATTATATTATATTATATTATATTATATTATATTATATTATATTATATTATTATTATTACATTATATTATATTATATTCAATTATAGTTGAAACATCACTCTGGACAAGAACTGGTTGCTGAAATGAGATAAAGTGATATGCATGATACACCTTCACTAACAGTAGTGCAAACCACAATGTCTAAAAAGAAAAAAAGAAGAGTGAGAGAAAGAAAGAAATGTCTGCCCCAGAGGCAGGAGGGGGGAAAAGAGGAGAGGACATCGGTGGTGGGAAATGGGTAAACATTGTATGACTGAAACTCAATAATGAACAAAATTTTGTAACCATAGTGTTTAAATAAAATATGTAATTGATTAAACAAAACTTAAAAGAGTTCTATGGCAATAGTATCCATATAATTAAGGTTACTATGTCATTCAGAATTGTTAATAAGAGTAGTCAGATAACACGTGAATTCGTGACATAATAATCTTATATGTCTCTTTCATAGCCAGGAAAGTAAAACAGAAAGTAGTGAATGATTAGACAATAATATATATTAATATTCTATGTAAAAGTCCTGGTGGACTTTTTATTATTATTAGGTCATGAGGCAAGTTAGAGATTCTCTCAAGTCATTACAGCAATATAATATCACTTATCCTCAAATTTTATTCACAACAAATGTTGAATTATATTTCAAAACTTTAAACTTGTACACTTATATAAAATACATTATGAATGTATACATTTACTTATTATTTTAATTTTTAATAATAAAAAGTATAAAAATAAAAATTTTAAAAATAATTTTGTTGAAGGGATTTTTTTTTTTTTTGGTTTTTGGGTCACACCCAGCAGTGCTCAGGGGTTACTCCTGGCTCCATGCTCAGAAATTGCTCCTGGCAGGCACGGGGGACCATATGGGGCAC
>PVKC010052842.1:0-10214 GCA_004027635.1 Crocidura indochinensis
CAATTTCTGAGCCAGGAGTAACCCCTGAGCACTGCCGGGTGTGACCCAAAAACCAAAAAAAAAACAAAAAAACAAAAAAACAAAAAAACAAAAAAACACCACAACAGCAAGCAATGAAAACAACAACAAAACAACAACCACAAGAAAGAAAAGAAGAAGAAAAAGGGAAGGAGGGCTGGTGTGGCAAGATTGTGCATGTGTGTGTATGTGTGTACATGTGTGTGTGTGCATAGGCACAGTAAGTATTTGTGAAATTAGAAAGGGAATTTCTTTGACCTAAGAGATACAGGATTTCTCCATCCTTGAAGCATATTGTCATGGGAACAATTACAGGCTTCATACATACTTATTATGGAACTCCAATGTCTTTTTTATGGTTCCAGGAAATGTTTTGCTCAGTTGTGGATGACAAAATCAGTCCTCTATAGCTAGAGATCTTGGTATTTGCACAGGTCATGGGATAAAACCTAGAATAGTCTTTATCTGCTCCATCATGGTTTTTTTAATCAGTCTTCTGTAATTAGTGGTCTTAGTTTTTGCACAGAATCTAGGATGAAGCCTAGTATAGAGTCTTTCTTTATGGTTCCAGAAGTTCTGCTCAGTCACCATTGTCAAAGTCAGACCTCTGGAATTAGAGATCTTGCTTTTGTACAAACCCTAGACCAAAGCCTAGGCTAGGATCTTTCTTACTGGTCCCAGGAAAAGTTCTGCCAGTCGCTGTTGTCCAAATCACTCTTCTGTAATTAGTGACCTTGGTTTTTGCATAGTTCAAAGGAAGGCATGTCTTCTGATTTCATCTCACCGTTAGGTGATGAGATAGGAAACCTGCTCTTAGATCAAGTTGTTGATGTTTCCTCAACATCAGTATGTCGTATCAACCTGGTGCAAGTTGGTGCCAGAGTGGTATTAGGAGTTCCTCAAGGGGAGTTTGGATCCTGGTGCTGTTGCAGGGAACTGTGTAGGTTCTACACTTTGGATCTGGGGTTCAGGGTTGAACAGTCACTGTCTGATCACATTGAGTCTAAGTCAGGTTCACATGACACATGTTCAGGATGGAAAGCACCTACCAGGATCTATTTTTGAGATCAGAGCCAAGAGTAACCCCTGAGCATCACTGGTGTGACCCCAAAACAAAAACAAACAAACAAAACAACCACCAAAAAACAATAACAATGACAACAAAAAAATCCCCAACAACTTATAAATATCTAAATCATTGCTACCAGGCTAAAGAGATAGTATAGCAAGTAGAGTGCTCCCTTGCATGTGGCTGACCTGAGTTTGAACCCCAGTACCTCATGTAATTGCCCAAATACCACCAAGAGTGTTTTCTAAACAGAGTCAAGAGTAAGTTCTGAGCACAGCTGAATCCCCAAACAATAAATCACTGTTATCTCAGTTTTAAAAAGGAACCTGTGTTCAGTGACAGAGGCTATTTCTTGATAGGATCCAGGAATCACAAAGGCATTGTAGATGACAGCAATCAATGATGGGAGGCAGGCCAGGACCAAACTGACAGTGTCACACATACAAGGTAGGTGCTCTGCTGCTGAGACTCACACCAGAATCACTTTTTACTTTTAGTGTGTGTATGTGTGCTTAAATGTGTTGTTGCTAACAGAGATAAATTTCTCTTTCAATTTAGATCCCTTTTATTTCTCTTTCTTGCATAAATGTGGTGAAAGCATCATGTTGCTGTTTTGAGAGCAAATAAGTTCAGCTTTTTTTTCAGTAATGAGAATGAATAGTTTGTGTTGTTTTTTTTTTAATGGAGTCTTTACTATCTTTATATAATTTCTTCTCTCTAGTTTAAGTGGATTTTTTTTTAATCACAGAAGGGTGTTGAGGGGCCGAGCGGTGGCGCTGGAGGTAAGGTGCCTGTCTTGCCTGCGATAACCTAGGACAGACGGCGGTTCAATCCCCCAGTTCCCCATATGGTCCCCCGTGCCTGCCAGGAGCGACTTCTGAGCAAATAACCAGGAGTAACCCCTGAGCGTCACGGGGTGTGGCCCAAAAGCCAAAAAAAAAAAAAAAGAAGGGTGTTGAATTTTGCCAAATTCTGTTTCTATATCAGTTGAGATGTTTGTGTAGGTTTTCTCCTTTATTCTGTTAATGTACTATATTGATCTGAGAGATAGAGTGTTTGGGCCATACCCTGTGATGCTCAGGACTTACTTTCAGCTCTGTGCTCAGAAGTCACTACTGGAAGGGGGTTCATATGCAGTGTCAAGGATCAGATTAGGGTCAGACAGGTGTAAGACAAAACGTTAACCCCTGTACTATCTCTCCAGTCCACAGTGATATTGTGTGTGTGTGTGTGTGTGTGTGTGTGTGTGTGTGTGTGCTAGGATCACATCTGGCAGTGCTAAGGAGTTATTCCTGGCTCTGCACTCAGGAATCATTCTAGCAGGCTCAGAATACCATATGGGATCCCAGGGATCTAATCCAGGTTGGCCAGTGCAAGGAAAAGCACCCTTCCTGCTGTATTATCTTTCTGGATCCACAGTCATTATTTTAAAAAGATTAACCAATCTTGTAGGAATATATAGCATAGAATTCACCTAATGTCTAAAATTTTTCGGGGGGGGGGCATACCTGGAGGTGCTCAAGTGTTACTCCTGACTCTGCACAGCAGGCTCAGGCTTGGGGGACCATATGGGACTCTAGAAATTGAACCTGGATTGACCTCATGGAAGGCAAACACCCTACCCACTGTGCTATCCCTCTAACCCTTTGTTTTGCATTTCTTCCTGTCAATGATCTGGGCTGTGGTTGGTGCCACTTGAGCCTTCTGTGTTACTATCTAAGCTCACATAGCTAGGTACATTTCTATGTAACTATTCCAACAGATTTTATGTAGTACTACTGGGCTGACACTACTGTAAAATTTTGAGATTGTGGCAACATGGTCTAAGATCTATAGATCTGAAACAAATTTGGTGGCGTGGCAGTTGAATATGGTTAAGTTGTGGAGATGGGCTATTTCTTTTTTTTGTGGGGGGGCACACCCAGTGACACTCAGGGGTTACTCCTGGCTATTCGCTTAGAAGTCGCTCCTGGCAGGCATGGGGGACCATATGGGGAACCAGGGGATGGAACCGCGGTCTGTCCTAGGTTAGCGCAGGCAAGGCAAGCACCTTACCTCCAGCGCCACCGCCCGGCCCCCAGGCTATTTCTATTGGAAGGTATTAATTGTGAAGCTGGGCTGCTGTGGTTTATGCAAAAAAGAAAATCTATCCCCACCTATTCTAAAAATTCACCAGAGGTATCAACCTGAACTGGACTCTCTGAAAAGTATTGGTTGCTATTATTTTCCTTTGGAGGTTGGTACATGATTTTTTTTTTCTGACAGGAAGATGGGAGGTGTAGGCAGAGGCTGCTGGACTTTTTGATGTGTGTGTGTGGGGTATTGGTTGCAGATTCAACTCATCCCTATTATAAAAATAATTATAGAGTCTTCAGCTCATAGCTTGGTACCACTTGAGAAGGTTCAGAGGCTCATATTATTATAGTTCAATTGTAAGGCTGAGTCATTTCTGTCAGAGAATGTAGGGCCTGGTGCTGATCTGCAATGGTTCATTCAGAAAGGGTAGTCTGCACCTACCCATTTTGGGAATGACACAGAGGAATCAGCTGAGACCAGACTCTGTTTCGTGTATTTTTAAATTTAGTTTATTTGTGTTCTGCTGAGGAGTTTTGACATTGCCTGT
Organism: Crocidura indochinensis; assembly: GCA_004027635.1. Taxonomy (NCBI): domain Eukaryota; kingdom Metazoa; phylum Chordata; class Mammalia; order Eulipotyphla; family Soricidae; genus Crocidura; species Crocidura indochinensis. Next base: position 3,711 of record PVKC010052842.1, read on the forward strand.
AATTTTCTTAACATATTTTTATGTTGGTGTCAGGTTAATGTTGGCTTTTACTGCATGATTTTAGAAATGTTTCTTTTTCAGTTTTTTTTTTTTTTGGAAAGTTTGAGAAGGACTGATAGTAATTTTTTAGATGTTTGAAAGAATTAATCAGAGAAGGCATCTGGAGCTTTCTTTAGGGGAGAAATATTATTTAGTTTTCTTACTAGTTAGGTCATTTTTATTTTTTGTTTTGTTTTGTTTTAGGGCCATAACTGGCAGTACTCAGAGGTTACTCCTGGCTCTACACTCAGGAATTACTTCTGGTGGGCTTGGAATTGGATCCAAGTTGTCTGTGTGTGAGGCAAATGACCTACCCACTGTACTGTTGCTTGGGCCCCTGGGTAGGCTTTTTTCTCCCTCCTTGCTTCCATTTTGGTAGATTGTGTGTTTCTAAGAGTGAGTCAGTTATATAGAAGTTTTTGTTTAATTGTTTTTAATATTGGACAGGCATGCCCAGCTGTGTTCAGGATTTAGTCCTGGCTCTGCATTTAGGGACCAGTCCTGATGGAGCTTGGGGAACCACATTGGGTGCTAGGATTAAACCTGGGTTGGCTGTGTATAAAACAAGAGCCCTATTCACAACACTATTGCTCCAGCATCTCAGGGAGGTTAAGCTTGTTAGCACAATGGTCACACATACCCATTTGTTATACTCCTCTCTTCAAGCTATGATCTTTAGTCCTGAGCTTCTTGAGCTGTTGGCTACTCAATTTCTACCACAAATAGGTGACACCCCAGCACTTCTCTCACTGGGATCTCATTTCTGAGGCATCAGTCACTACCTGTACTGCCTTCCCTGTTGCAACTCTTCTCCTTTCACCAGCCTCCACCTCTACCTTCACCTCAACCTTCTCTTCCTCCTCTGCCTGGTTCTATAACTCTGGTGAAGCCTGACCAGTGGTTCCCAAGGGGGTGAAAGTTGTTTAATAAAAAGGGGGGGCAACTTCCACCACTGTTTATCTCAAAATAAAATGAGGTTAACTTTATATTAATGTAAAAAAGAAAGAGGGATAGCAAGAGAGATAATACAGAGGTTAAATCACTTTCTTTGCTTGTGAACAACCCTGGCTCCATCCCCAGTACCACTAATGGTCCCTGGAGTATGAATAGGAGTGATCCCTGAGTCCAGAACAAGGATTAAGCCCTGAGAACTGCCAGGTATGGTCCAAAAACACATTCACCCTCCCCTCGCCCAAAAAAAGAAAGGAGATCTATTGAATTTGGGCTTTTAAATAAGATCATGTCATCTTGAACAGGTTATTCCTACTATTTTGTGAGGTTATTGTATAGTGAAAATATTAACTCAAAAATATCTAGTACAGGGCTGGAGAGATAGCTTGAAAGTAAGGCGTTTGCCTTTCAAGCAGAAGGTCAGTGGTTCAAATCCCGGCATCCCATATGGTCCTGAGCCTGCCAGAAGTGATTTCTGAGCATAGAGCCAGGAGTAATCCCTGTGTGCTGGGATTAATCCCAGGTGTGACCCAAAAACAAAAAATAAACAAACAAACAAAATCTAGTACAAACAGTTCTGTTGTGAAAATGGTAAGAATAAAGAACAAAAAGACAATATAAATATTAGATTAGACCAGTGAGATAAGGTGATTGCTTTGCAATCAGTAATCCAGGCTTGATCCCAACACTGCATATGATTTCCCAAACCCTGGTAGGAGTGATCCTTGAACAAAGATCCAGGAGTAGGCCATGACACTACTGCGTATAGCTCAAAAAACAAACAAGAAAGAAAGATCAGAGTCAGAGAGTTACAGGGTTAAAATGCTAATCTTGCATTTCACCAACATAAGTTTGAATCCCGGTACCACATAGGTTCCCCAGAGCAGTCCCAGGAATTGCTCTAAGCATAGAGCCAAGAATAATTCCTGAGCATCACTGGGTATGACCCTAATATGAAAGGAAGGAAGTAAAAGGAAAAGAAGAATGAAAAAAATAAAAGGAACAGAGACTCCTTTCACTTACTATTTTGCTACAGTTTGTAGAAGCTTGACCCATTAACTTCAACAGCTTAGTGTGGACGAGTCTTAGAAGAGCCCTGTTGTTTAGTCCTTCACATTTCGGTCCCTGACATGAGCAACCCATTAAACTTTGGGGCAAAGTGGCTTCTGGTGCCTACAGAAGATTCTCTGGCATAAAATTTAGGGAGCCAGCACTTGAGAGTGAGGATGAGATGTATGGAGTAGAGAGTAAAGTTTGTAGAGATTGCATGGCAGAGGCAGAGAAGTATGGACTCAGGTGAGAACTATTTAGGAGATCCCATTGGCAAGGAGCAGTGAGGGCCTGTCCAGGATGAACCCCTAGTCCCCTAATGCTTGGCCAGAGCAATTGAAAGAAGGGATAAAGGGGGACCAATTACTTGGGAAGAGAAAGAGAGAGAAAAAAAGAGAGAGAAAATCAGAGAGAGCTAGATCATGCATTCTATTTTTATTTCAGTTCTAGGATCATTTCTCTTTGCATTTTCTTATTTGGGGCACACACTCGGTAATGCTCAGGAGCTATTCCTCCCAGCTTGGTGCTTGGGGTTCCAGGCAGTGTTGAGGATCAAACCTGGGCACAGCACATATTGAAACCCTTCAAGTCATCTCCCCTGCCTGGTTACGATGTTCTTTTATTTTGTCTGTTTATCAATTTGTTTATCATTTTCTGTCCTTTGACTGCACACATGTCAGTTTTTTTCTTTACCCTTTTATTTTCATTTGCACGATCCTCTTGAGCTCCTTTTATTATACTTGAAATGGCAAGATTCTATTTGCCTTTTATAGCTGAATAACATTGATAAAGGCATTCCATTTTTTTTAACCCAATCAACTGTAACAGGCACTTTGGCTGCTTCCATAGTTTAGCTACTAAAAATAGTAATGCCGTAATAATTGTTAGCATATACATAACTGTTTGTGTTCTGTTTTTCTTCAGCTAGCAACATAAAATTGGGCCTTTTAGTTTGCTGAAGCCTTTAGTTTAGAGAGAATCTTTACTGTTTTCCTTATAACAGTCACATCCATCTTCAATCTCCAGAGTTCCATGTTTGACATACAGTGTGGAGACTTCAGAAAAGGGACCAGTTAGAGTTTCTGCACAGGAAGCAGCTGAAGCTGAGGCTGCACAGGACAGCCTGTGAGAGGGAAGAAGGCATGGCCCAAAAGTGGCCCCAGATTCCTCCAGGAGGGTTGAGCAGACCGTGAAGAGCAGAATTTTGATGTTGGTTCTGCCTGTTTAACCACCTCATTGAAGGACCGGGTGCCTTGTTTCCAGCCTGTTCTTATTCTGTAGTGAAAACTGCTTTTGGGAATTAGATGTGATCAAGCTACTAGAGAGACACCCAGAACCAGACTTCTGGATTTCCTGAGCAATCTTACCCTGCCAGAAATAGTGCTATACCAAAAAGACACTAGGTATAGAAAACTCTGAGTGCAGAAAAGTTGGCAACTGCCCCCTGCCAGCAGGTCCCTTAGTAGTGCCCTAAAGGAGTGTAAAGGAGTGAGGGGCTTTCATTGAACCTTGAGAGATACAGCCAAGGATACCAAGCTTCTGGAAAAGGCAATCAGGAATTTCAGTTTATATTGAGAAATGAAGGATGAATATTTTAAAAATCTGCCACTGATGTATTTAATGCATCCCACTGCTGTCCATTGTCTCAAGAGTGAGGACTTTGATTTGACCTTTGTCCATGTGTCTTTCTAAACATTTCTACATACCTCAGGGTCAGAGTGACAAAATAGTGCGAAGGTGCTTGCTTTTCACACAGCAGACTCAGATCTTCAGCATCTCCTATGTACCCCCAAGCACCAATAAGATCAGAGCCAGTAGTAACTCTGAGCATCATCAGGTGTGGCCCCCAAACAAAAATAACTAAGCATTTCTACATGGCTCATTGAATTTGTGTTCAATTTTCTGTTTCTTTCATGTCTTCACATACACTGATCCTTGTGCTACACACGATTCCCTCTTTTTTCACTCTGCCAATCAGCTGCCTCTTTAGATTCTTTCAGAGATGATTTCTTACATGTCTGCAACTTTTTTTTTGTTTTTTTTGTTTTTTGGTTTTTGGTTTTTGGGCCACACCCAGTGATGCTCAGGGGTTACTCCTGGCTATGCGCTCAGAAGTCGCCCCTGGCCTGGGGGACCATATGGGGCACGGGGGATCGAACCACAGTCCGTCCAAGGCTAGCGCGGTAAGGCAGGCACCTTACCTTCAGTGTCTGCAACTTCTCTAGTTCAGCTGGTACCCCCTCTGACTTCCTGAGCCATTTCCTTCTCGTGCCTCGCCACTATAGTATGGAGCATCTAGGGTGGTCCTTGCTTTGCTGTTGGCTCCTCCAGTGAAAGAGAAAATGTGCTCCTGCATTCATTGCAAGCTTTTTTTTTTAAATTGCCTTAGTTTATTTCCACTTCATTTTCCTCTGTTATTGTTTGTTGCAGTAATTGGGCATCCCAAAGAGCAGGGGTCTCTTCCTTTAATTGTGGTTTCTGTGCACAGACTGGGTCAGTGAGGACTTGTCAGGGGGCTACTTCCTGGTCTCAGTGCTTGGATTTCTTAGTCTTGGTGTTTGCAGGCTGATACACAGTATTCGGTGTGGTGTTCACACACACCTGGCTGTGGTGTGGCAGGAAAGGGGTTGCAACACCAGAGATCACAGGTGGCTGAGCTACCAGACTCTGCCATCATGCCCATCAGAGCTACCTGGAACACATGCAGCATTTGTAATAGAGCCAGGAATGGAGAATGCTGCCTCACTCACACTCTCAAGGCAAGTGCTCTAATTCATTGAGCTCTTCCTGGGCCCCTCATTCCCCTGGGCCCCTCATTCCCATGGCCCCTCAATTAGCCTATTTTGATTTTATTCATTGGGGGAAAGACAATATGGGCCACACTCAGCAGTGCTCAGGAACCATGCCTAGTGCTCAAGGGGCCATACAGAGTGCCAGGGATGGAACCCACATCAGCTGTGTGGAAGGCAAACACCCTACCCACTGTACTCTCTCCTAGCCTGACTTGCCCAAATTTAAAGGAAGGATAAAGAATCTCACAGAAAAATAAATAATGGTCACTGATGCTTCATACCTCTATGGCATTTTCAGAAAGGGTAGGGGGCAGATTCTCTTTTTTGCATTAACCTTACTCTCTAAGCCCTCCCTCTAACAGAAACAGTCCAGCTCCATGACTAAAATCAAATAATATGAGCTACTAAATCCTCTTAGCTGAGATTGGACTACATGGCTGAAAATTGTGTCTTTCATTATGAAGTGGGATTGGGTCAGGCCTTCCTGTGTACTAGTTCCCATCACCAGAACTCCTAGCAGCCCTGGCCCACCACTGCCAAATTCCCCAGCAGAAAAATGGACCAGCTCCTTCACCTAACTCCAAAAGAATATAATTGCTGCTTATTCTTTCCAGGTAGTCAGGTCCAGGCTAATACTTTTATGGCATTCTCAGAAAGGGCTTGTGGGTGATATCCCCCTGTCTGCATGAATGATAGCAGTTGATGTCACACCCTCTACCCTCCAACAGAAGTGACCCCACTCCACAATTCAACCTTATTACACTGCCAAGCCACCAAATTTGCTTCAGATCTATTATCACGTGGCCACATGGAGCTATGTGATACCTCAGTATCTTATAGTAGGGTCAGCCATAGGATCACAGCAAATTTGATGGGAAAGTTACGTAGAAATCTGTCAAGCTCAATGAACCTAACTAATAACACAGGCTCAATTAACACCAACCATAGCCCAGTAAAGCCTTAGTAAAGTCTTACTGACTTTAGTAATCCTATGGAGAGATAGAAAAATCATTTCAAATTGACCTTATTGATATAAGTTTTTGAAAATTACATTTGTCTTTGGGTTGTAACAAACAATATGAAGTAAATTTGTTCATGCCTTGCAAGGGGGCAGGTAATGGTGGTGGGTGGGAATTTAGGGACACAGATGAAAGGAAGGAAACACTGGTAGTTTGAACATTTAATGCCTGAATTGATTGTATTATGAACAACTTGGTAAAATCACAGTGTTATATATAAATTAGAAAGAAAGAATATCAACCTATGGGGATATGTGACCACTCTCCTCCTATGACCTCTCTGCTGAACAGGCCACCTGGCCCACTACACAGTGCTTTCAGGGAAGTCCTCTCTAGGGACCCTTTGTGCCCATCTGATCTGACCCACAATTAGCACTCCACCATGTTCTGGGTTCATAGCCACTTTAGGGCTATTTCTCTGCTCTCTAAGCATCCACCCTGGTTCTCCTGAGCACATAGGGCTGGGAATGCTCATGAAGGTCTCCAGCCCTGAGTCTGCCTCTTGCTCCCTCTGATCATTCACCTTCTGTCCTTCTACCTACTCTGGTGAAAATGGGCAGTTCTAAGGCTTTTATGCTTAGTCCTGCCAGTAACAATCCCTGAGAACAGAGCCAGGAGTAAGCCCTGAGCATAAAAAAAGAAAGAAAGAAAGA
>PVKC010052843.1:0-10198 GCA_004027635.1 Crocidura indochinensis
GAAAAGGATGATTGTCAAGTTCCCTAAGACTGCTACAAGTGACAAAAAGTGGCACTGTGATTTGCACTGTCAGCAAAGATCCTAGGAAATTATAATGTTAAAGATTCTTAAGAATCAGGGCTGGAGAGACAGTGCAGAAAGCAGATAGGGTGCTTGCCCTGTATGTGGCCAATCCAGATTTGATTTCATATATCCCATATGATCTCCTGAGCACCATTAGGAGTATCCTTGAGTACAGAGCCAGGAGGAACCTCTAAACACTACTGGGTGTGATTATACCCCCCTCTCCAGCAAAACAAGCAAAAAAGATTTTTCAGAATCTCTGAGTCAGTCTTTTGGGTCCTATAAGAAATTGGACCCAGCAAGGGCAGGTACTATTCAAGGCCACCCAGTAAATCAGTTGTCTTGGCAACCCATGCAGAGAATTAGCTCAGTCTGGGAGATGAGATGCAAAGGGTGTGTGAGCAAAGAGAGACATGCAGAAAAATCACTCAGAGGTGAATGATTGAAGAGACCCGAGTTGGGTTGGGTTTTGCTTTGCTTTCATTTGATTTTGATTTGGAGCATTCCTGGCCTTAACTCCTGGCTCAGTGCTCAGCTATCACTCTGGCAGGTTCATGGGATGATATGTAGTGCTGGGGACCAATCCATAGCTGGCCACATACAAGCCAATTGCCTTACCTTTTTTTCTATCTCTCTGGCCAAAGATACCAGCTTTGTTTTAATCTTTCCAAATGGCATGACCATCAGAAGGGCTGTATTAACTGCACATTTTCTCTTTTTTCTTTTGGGGCCAACCTAGTCATGCTCAAAGCTTACTTCTGGTACTATGTTCAGGGATCACTCCTGGGGAGCTTGGGGGACCAGATGGAATGCTAGGGATCAAACCTGTATCAGTTATGTGCATGGCAAGTACCCAAACTTCTGTACTATCACTCCAACCTCAATCATGCACATTTTATCAGGTATCACCCAGTGGAAAGGCTTTTCCTGGCTCCTAGGTGGATTGGAAGTGGATCGAGTTCAAGTTCATTCAGAGGAGAATAGTGTAGTGAAGATCATGGGCAGTGATTTCAGAGGCCCAGAAATCTTCCACACCCTCAGTTTGCTGGCTGACTAGTCTGATGGTAGCTACTAATCTTACATGTCTGAGACAGTCAGGGGAGCTGATAGAAATAGCAGGTATAGCAGATGCTGGATTCAGAAATCACTGACACTGACTTAGTATCATTTTCATTACCATTAGTTATTCTATCTATGTATATTTAGGGACCTCCCTGACTTGGTCCCAACCTAACTGCAGGCATCCTTTTCCCTGCTTCCCTTTCTCACATGAAATGGATTGCCATTCCTGAGGCCTCTCCAGTGCTTTCTCTCTGCTCAGAAAGTCCTGCAAAGCTTTGGAAATCCCTTCTTCCTCTTGGCCTCTAAGATTCCTTTCCTGGAAGATACTTCCTAGTTTCTACCTTCTGTGGAAAAAAAATTACTGAAGAGATAAAGAAAATGAGTTTGAGGAGTCAGAGAGATAGTATAGTAAAGCTCTTGCCTTGCATATGGCTGACCTGGGTCAATTCCTAGTATCCCATATAGTCCCTCAAGCTTCCCAGAAGTGATCTCTGAGTGCAGAGCCATGAGTCACCTCTAAAAATTGTAAGGTGTAAGGTAAGGCTTTTGCTGTGCATGCAACCACCAGAGGTCTCTCCTGAGCACAAAGCCAGGACTAGCCCCTGAGCACCCAGAAAGTGTGAACCAACTTACCACATCACCAGACTACCACCTCCTTCTCTTCCTCCAAAAAAGAAAAGGAAACAAACAAGAGAAATAAAATAAAAGTTTAGCCTAAACCATAGTACAATCAGTAGGGCATTTTTGCGTTATATGCATCTGACCCAGTTCTATGCTCAGCATCCCATATGGGCCCTAAGTACCCCTAAGAAAAATTTCTTAGTATAGAGCCAGGACCCTGAACATCACTGAGTGGGACCAAAAGCCAGAAAAGTGAATGAAAAAAGTTATAGCTTGAAGTTTTCAGTAGCCTAAGTCAAACCCGATTGAACTGCTGGGTGCTGTACTGGAAATGTGCCTCCCCAAACTCAAGTTTCCTTATGTGTAATGACCTTGGAGTTCACGTGAGATGATCTCTCTGGGCTCTGGTGCATAGTAATTACTGCACTGTAGTACTTATTGGCTATCATTAAGTAGCAGGGCTCTTAATACTTGATATACTTGGTTGCTTCTTCAGCCCTTAGGCTACTGTCTCATTTTCAGGCTGGATCTCTGGAGCTATTAAATATCAGGCAAACTTCTGCCTCTGCCTATCTGTCATTCATTTTCGTTCCACCCTAGCCACTCACCTCTCAACTATCCCACTATCATCCACCTGCTGTCCTTCCAGCCCTATCCATCCATTTTTCACTTGACAACCATCTTGCATCTGTCAGTTCCCTCTCTTATCATCCATCTTCTTTCTGTAGTCCACCCACCACATCCTTTCTACCCATCCATCCTTCTGTCTTCTCCACCACCATTGAATCTGCAACTATTATGCCTCCCAATCTGTTCTCCTGTAGAGAGGACTCAATGAAAGCAGAAGGATATTAGAGAAAAGATGATAGAAAAGGCTTTGTCTGGGGCCCGGGAGATAGCATGGAGGTAAGGCGTTTGCCTTTCATGCAAAAGGTCATCGGTTCGAATCCTGGTGCCCCATGTGGTCCCCCGTGCCTGCCAGGAGCAATTTCTGAGCATGGAGCCAGGAGTAACCCCTGAGCTGAGCACTGCTGGGTGTGACCGAAAAAAAAAAAAAAAAGGCTTTGTCTTCAGAGACCTAAATTCTAGACTGGGCCAATGCCAAGACTTCTAAGGTATTTCACGGTTAGGATTTTACGAGACTTTTTTTCAAATCACAATGTCTGTAACAAATGTGCTCATGCTGAATATTGAACTCTTTCTGTGTCTGTTTATCTCACATCTCCATGGGCTTTGTTCTTTGCTGATGCTGCTGATGTCTCGGCAGAAATGGACAAGTTCCTCTTTTCAACCTTCAGCGCTCACACCAGTACCTGTGCTGTGTGTCTGTCTTTGGGCAGTGAACGGAAGCTCCCTTCAACTATCATTAATAAGGACTCAGTTCAGATGCTGTGAATCAATATTTCACTTACTCTGCAATCCCTTGCCCCCATCAACCTCTTGGGTAAGATACGTATGTGCAGGACATTCAAAATAAAACATTCAAGAGAGCAGGTTGCTGGTCTGGGTATGAACCCTGGCATCACATATGATCCCTTGATCTCATCAGAAATGAGCACAGAGCTAGGAATAAGCCCTGTGCACAGTTCTTCTACACACCCTCGTCTCCCTTCCCTCCCCAAAAAGAAATATTAGGGGGCCGGGCGGTGGCGCTGCAGGTAAGGTGCCTGCCTTGCCTGCGGACCACGGTTCGATTCCCCGGTTCCCCATATGGTCCCCCGTGCCTGCCAGGAGCGACTTCTGAGCAAATAGCCAGGAGTAACCCCTGAGCATCACCGGGTGTGGCCCAAAAACCAAAAAAAAAAAAAAAAGAAATATTAGTTCTCTGTATCTGCCGTCATGCCTCTGTTGGCAGGTCTCCATGATGACTACTTGCCTACTTTTGTCGCCATTAGATGGTCTGCAATAGCAATTATACTGCCTAATGCTTAGTGAGTACTTAATTTAGGCCATACTCTGTCATTATATTCATGATTTCATTTGCACGTGACCACAGGCCATGGAGTAGGTATGTTCTGATACCCGTTTTACAGATGATGATTCAAAAATTTAAAGAAACAAGGTCATTGGCCCAAGATCACAAAGGTGTGAACTACAGAGCCAGAGCCCAGAGTGAATGCAGGCAGGCTGCTGCCCTGCTATAGTCCTTTCTGTAGCCAGGCACTGCCTCCCTCTTGCCATCCTCAGAGGAATGAATATGACTAAATCTGTCCCATTTGCGTCAAAGGATAGTGTGAGCACAATAAAATGAAATAGCTGGAGAGTGCTTAAAAGTAAAAAGAAAAAAAAGGGGGGGAGTTAGAGTTCAAAGGAAAAATGTTGTCATTAAGCCTTGGGGATTTCTAGAAGTTATTTAATAGTGCCAGTTCCTTGACATTATCATCTGGTACCATCTCCCTTCTATTAATGTCTCCCAAGGGGTTGGTGTTGACGAGAAACTAGTGGTAATTGGGAGAAAATTGCTCCTTACAGGTCTTTTAGAGAGAACCTTAACTCTCCTCCTTGCCGATAAAGCAGGTTTCTGAGCAGCTTAATTTTGGATGCCTCATTTGAAGAAATGACAGAGAAGTGAAAAGTATCCTTGTCTTGGGAGTTTGGGACCCCAGGAAGCTGGGTCTTCATGTGGTCTGTCTTCCCTTCTAGACTTAAGAATTACTTGTGACCAAGGCTGAGCTTTATCCACTTCTGTATTTCGGGGTCATTGTAGGTATTTCATATTGTGCTGACAAAGCTTTCCCAGAGAGGACCCTCTCTGAGATGATAGGTACCTTGAAAATTACCAAGTGTGGTACAGGAGGTATAGAGGGGAGGTCCTTACCTGCATGAAGCCAGCTTTGTGGGTTCAGTCCAACATCCTGTATGGTCCTCTAACCAGCCAGGAGTGATCCTTGAACACCACTGAAACACACCAACCACACTGAACACACCAAAAGAAACAAGACACAAAGAAAGAACAAATAGCCAGATGGGAGCTACAGAGTTAACCATCTCCTACCACACTGAATAGGTTTTCTCTGGGATCATCCAAAGGAGGTGGGGCCAAGGGCTCTGCACTGCAGATGCTCAACTGGTCAGGCATCAAAATCCAATACTCAGAGCTGAACTTCTCTCTGCTCCGACCCATAGAAGGTGAAGCAAACTGTGACCACCTTATCTGACACTGACAAGAAAATAGCAGAGCTCATTAGCTGGGTGATGACTTTCCTACCAAAGCCAAAGCAACTCAAGACAATGGAATTATGCATCTCTTATAGAGAAGGAGGCAGAGGATAATGACAGCTAACATTTACTATGTCAGGAACTATGATACGCACTTTGCAGGCATTATCTCATTTAATTCAACAGCCCTAGAGGTAGGTTCTATTATTACCACCTTTGACAGGGAGGCAATGGCACTTGAAGAAGTTGAGTCACTTTCCCTAACGGCTGATGTAGACCAGACTCCAGAGGGCAACTTCTTTACCCTGCAGCTTTTTGATTTGGAAAATTTCAAATCTACAGAAAAACATGCAAACCTAAGCAAATGCAGGGCCAGGAGGTGACTCTGTGACTAACAGGCCTGCTTTGCAAGCATGAGGCTGGATGCCACTGGCAGTTCTGTAGACTGGGGTCCCTAGTGTTGCAGTGTGTGAGTATCACAACACACAGTGTGACCCCTGTGAGCACTGCAACTAAAGATGTGTGAGGACGGCAGCCAGGAGTATGACCTGCTGAGCAAGGACTGCAATGACTCTGTGAGCACTGCCAGAATGTGGTGAGTATCACAAGTGTTGAGGAAGGGGTAGGAGATATGGTACAGCAGGCAGGCACTTATTTTGCATGTGTCTAACTCGGGCTTGATCCTCAACACCCCATATGGTGCCCTGAAACCCTGCAGGACAGACTCCCGAGCACAGACCCTAGAGTAAACCTTGAGCACTGCCAAATGTATCTCTCCCAACAACAACAACAAAAAAAGTGGAAGGAGAACCCTGGTAAGCACCACAGCCAAGTGTGAAAGTGCCAAAGCCGTGTGTGTGTGTGTGTGTGTGTGTGTGTGTGTGTGATCCCATCACTGCAATAAGAGCATCAAAAGAGGGAAGGGAAAGTGCTGTTCAAAGGAAAAATACAGGGCTAGGGACTTGACTGAAAGGACTAGAATTTGTGCTTTGTATACAGGAGTCCTGGTTCCAGCCCTGACACCACATGGGTCCCCTGAGCACCACAGGGTGTGACCCCAGCTCCTAAATAACAGTACAGTGAATTAGTTTCATTGATATATTGCAGTGTAATATATATTTTTCATTCTCAGGAAATTCAACATTCGATATTAGATATTCAATTTTATATTTTATATTTAAATATCCTTTTGCTTGCTAGTTTCTTTTCCATCTAGGATCAAGTTACATGTGATGATCACATCTTTCAGTTTTCTTCAAGCTCGCTTTTATTTCTTTTCTCCTACTGTTGCCAGTTTTGAGTTTTGAGGAATGTGCATTGTTCTTTTTTTGGTTAGATTCAGGAAGACATTGTGTGTGTATGTTTCCAGGGATAGAACCAGAGTTTGATATCCACCAGCCAGGTGCTCTACTCTGATCCACACCCTGACTCAGGCTGAACATTTCTTTTTACTTTTTAATCAAATTCTTTTTTTTTTTTTTTTTTTTTTTTTTTTTTTTTTTTTTTTTTTTTTTTTTTTTTTTTTTTTTTTTTGCTTTTTGCTTTTTTGGGCCACACCCGGTGACACTCAGGGTTACTCCTGGCTATGTATGCCCTACAGCTGACGCCACCACTCCAGCCCTTTTCTTTTTACTTTTTTTTTTTTTAATTTTTATTTTGACCATATTGGCTTACATATCTTTCACAGTGGTATTTTGGGTACATTGAATCGGGGAATTCCCATAACCAAGTTTGTCCTCCCTCCACCCCTGTTCCCTTCCTGCAACCCATATCTCCCACCCTCACCACCCCCACCCCATCCCGGGCTGCTAAAGTAAGTGGTCCCCTCTGTGTCTAGCTTATTATTAGTGATAATATATCTGTTTAATCCTGGTACCCTCTCTCGTTTCCCCCTCTATTTGAGAGGCAGAGCTAGATAGTTCAAGTTATGTGGCTTTGTTTGAAGGAAAGAAAAGCAATAGAATGATGTAAAAAAAAATCAAATAAACTGAAAATGCAGCACCTTATCTTTTTTGATTTTTTTCTTTTATTTATTTTTCGGTTTTTGGTCCACACCAAGCACCTGGCTCTGCGCTCAGAAATCACTCCTGGCAAGTTTGGGGGGCAATATGGAGTTGCGGGGATCAAACCCAGTCAATCACATGCACGACAAATGGCCTATCTGCTGTGCTATGACTCTGGCTCCAGGCTGGACATTTTTGATGGAATTGTCTGGGAAGTAAGGCTGCCTCTTGAACAGGATCCCATCAAGTGTGTGGTGCTGTGAGCAGATCAGTGCTCGGGTCTTTGCTCTGGAAGCAAGAAGTTGTGCCCCTGACTAAACATTAAAAGTTGGCTTTTATTTATTTGAACCAGGGTTTTAACACAAATCTTTTGAGTAGGAGCAGTGCAGAGTGAGGACCTGCTTCAGCTCCAGGCCCTTCCCAGCACCATGTCCAGTAGTGATACTGGATACACCCTCCCTCCCTAGTGGCATTGCTTGCTGTCTGGTTCTATGGACTGAATTCAAGGACACAAAACTGTTGGATTAACTGGGTCTTGCCCTATTCCTATAGGTTCTCCACCCCAGGGTGTGATCTGGTGTTGGATTACCGAGTTTCACTTTACTCCTATTAGTTCTTCACCCTAGGGTGTGGTCTGGTTCTTGGTAATAAAAAAGCCTGGGTCTCACTTCTGGGTTTATGGTTTTCCTGGTTAACTGTCTCTCAGGAGTGGAAGGCTTATGTGTTGAGTTCCTGGCTCAAGTGTTGGAATTCCTGAACCTGTTCTTGTCCCCTTGCACTATATGGATTATTTCCTATGTTGATGTTTGTTTCTAGACCTGAGTCTCTCCAGTTTTGGTTTTGGAGCCTAAGGTTTTCCATCACACAAAATTATTGAGAGTTTGTGAAGCCTCCAGTAATTTAAACTGTTATTTACCACTGCCCGAGGCTAAAGCAGTTAAGAGCAGGATGGCAAGAAGCAGCGAAGTCGTTCTCTATACAGAATAAGGACTGTGCTTGTCTATTAGCAACATAAATAATACAATCAACTGATAACAACACTAACAGTATCAGTGAGGGGAAGATTCTCCCTAAGTTCTTGGGCATTTCCAGTGAGTCTGCCAGAACAGTCAGTGAGTTCTTGGGCTCCCACCACTTTTTAGCGATTACAGTTTTATTCCTGCTCATCAGAATTTCCCTGTGCAAGGGACCCACTTCCTTTATAAATAAGTCACCCATGGGTGATACCTGGAGACAACATGTTAATCTGTTCTTTATACATATACGCCTACTACACCCATACATATATACTAGGCAGGACTGTGTGACTGATCCCAACCTTCTTCACTTTGGGGGCTAGGTGGGGGCACACTCAGCAGTGCTTGGACATTTCTCCCAGCACTATGTTCCCTCCCAGCAGTACTCTAACTACGTGGTGCAGGGTATCAAACCTCAAAGCCTGCATGCAAAGCAAGCACTCCAGCCCTTGGAGCAAACTCTCTGTCCTGCTTTCCCTCTTTCTAAGGAATTGCTTGTAACCTCATGCACAGGAGCAGGTAGGCTAGGAAAGGATGAATCTTGCTGGGTCCGTATTTGAGAGCAGCCCCCACAGATAATCTGCAGGCCTTTTCTCTAAGGCTGATCAGCTCTTCAAGTGTGGATGCCTCTTATTTTCTATCTATGGGAGCAAAAGCCTGGCTGCCTGAGTAGAGAAGAGAACGAAGCCCAGTTTCATCTTGACCTTTTTAGCCTCTCCTGGTTTCCACACGGACATCCCCAAAATGTAGGTTTCTTCATCTCTACACATTTTTGTTGTGCTTTTGTTTTTGATTTTTTGGGAAGGGGGCACATTGGGGATACTCAGAGGTTACGTCTGGTCCTAAACTCAGGGATCACTCCTGGTGGAACTCACGGCACCATGAGGGATGCCAAAGTTTGAACCCAGTTTGGCCTCATACAAGACTGGCACCCTCCCACTGTACTATCCAACCCTCTACACACAATTTGATAGATGGTTACCACTCCTGTAATTTCCTGCCCCATCTCCACTATATATTTACATGCACAAGACACCTCCAATGACTGAGTCTTTGGGGAAACAAAGAACAAATAAGGAGATCTTTCTGTTGTCCACCTCACACACCGCTTATGCAGGGGCTTCAATGTTCTTAGTTTTGAGGCTCCATTACCTCTGGTTCATTTGCTATGTAGCCCATACTCCTGGCTCTGCACTCAGGAATCACTCGTGGTGGCGCTTATGAAGACTATGTCTGGTGCTGGAAATTGAATGTATGTTGGCTGCATCCAAGACAGCCCCTGTAAACCTCTCTGGCCTCAGAGTTTTTATGTTTTCCTGCTGTCTTTTCTCTTTTCGTTTGATGGGTTGCCTGCCTTTTATCTCTCTACTCAATTGTAATCGAGAATTTGGAAGGGGACAGAGTAAGCTCAAGTGCTTCATTGTTTATGCTTAATCCCCAATCTTTCATTTTGTTTTGTTTTGTTTTCTGTTTTTTGGGTCACACCCAGCATCGCTCAGGAGTTACTCTTTGGTCTGTGCTCATACATCTCTCCTGGCAGCTTCTGGGGACGATATGAAATGCCAGGATTAGAACCACCGTCCTTCTGCATGCAAGGCAAATGTCCTACCTCCATACTATCTCTTCGGCCCTTCTATCTTTTTTTTTTAATAATATCTTTATTAATCCCCAATCTTTTTTTTTAATCCCCAATCTTACCTTTTAAAGTTCCATGTGTTCCAAGTCTGTTGTTGTAGTAGCTGGGGGTTGCACTTAGAATCTGGTATGAGGGGATCTAACCAGGCAGGGCAAGGACTAGTCCCTGACCTCTAGGCCTTGCAAAGTGGAACTCACAGCCTTAGCAAGATTTATACCACTCAATCCCATCCCCAAGCTTTGATTCTGATTTTCTAAGTGAATTGGGGGGAGGGGAACATATGATTTCAAATTTTTAAATGAGCCCCTCATTTGTAAAACACACTCAAAGGGAATCTTTGAATCTCTTTTACGTCTTTGTTTTTATGACAGTCTCTCTGCTCTTCATCGGCACATTTTCCCACCTGCAAAATGGGGCTGTCAGGAAGCATGAGTGATGGAAAGGGCTGAAAATTAATGCACGCAGCAAACAGAGAAGGTTTCTGAAATCCTAACCAGTAATAAGCATAATTGCCTTTGAGAACTCTACCCGAAAGAAGCCCCCGCCCCAACAACAGGCACATGGGGTGGTGGTGGAGGCGTGTGTTCAGCTTTGCTCACAAACGCCTGAGTGAAGAAAAGGAAAGAGTCAGCTGTCAA
>PVKC010052844.1:0-10214 GCA_004027635.1 Crocidura indochinensis
GCAGAGATTTGGGTCAGATGTATTATCTGGATTATCTGGACACTATGATTCCTAACTATCCATTTCAGGTTTACTCATTTATTCAAAATCAGAGCATTCCTGTGAACCCTTTCATTTGCTAAATGATATAAAACAAAGAGGCAATAATGATTCATTTATATAGAAATATTTCTAAGTGGTCTTAAGCACAAAAATGTATTTTAAAAAATTGTACCAAATAACACATAAAATCTCAACCCAAGAGTAAAAATAGAAAATCTATGTTAAATACACAGCCTGTCAACTGCAATTCCCAAGGGAAAGCTGCATGACACCACTACACTGGAAAGAGCAATCACTGAAGTCTGTCTTTCCTTCTGCATTTTAACCAAAATGTTTAACCAAAACCTCTTTAGGTTTCTGTATAATGGGTCTCTCAGAAGGTACGGTTTCAGAATGTGTACTTCCAAAATAGTGAGGGATACCAGCATACAAAAGAATTCATCTATTACATTTCTCTCTCTCTGCTTCCCTGGTTATAAGTATTCTCTAGTCCTCCTTCAAATGGTTTGACTGTTGCTATAGAAACTGCTTTTTCTTAAAATTTTAAGGTGGCTTCTCAGGCTATAAGAAACTGAGCTATAAAAGCAAAATGCCAGAGTTCTATTAACTATGACAGCACCCAGGAACAATGTGGAGAGATCTTCAGTTTTTCCTAATATTTCCTAGGTTTATCACTTCTCCCCTCCAAAAGAAATTCAAATAAGAGAATCTAAAAAAAAAATCCATTGTCTTGCCATAAAAACATAGCTTTAAGACTATTTCCCAGTTCCCTCCTCCCTTACAGTATGTTTACTCTCTCTGCTTCAAGGACACTCTTAAAAGATTTTTTAGCACACCCCTACTTGTTGGTGGTTCTCAGAGAAACTTCAATTTTAGAGTAACTCAAAGTTTAAAGAAACTTAGAAAAAAAGTTTCTTTGTTTTTTTTTTTTTCCCTGCTTGCTCATACTTAGAATTCCACCCCCCAGGACATAAGTAAAGACAATTGGAAAACCATAATAAAGATTTTCAGAAATTCACAAATCTAGTTTTCCTGAAAATAATAAGACTGCGGTGTGAGATGGTATCTCATAGTTGTTTTGATTTGCATCTCCCTGATGATTAGTGATGAGGAGCATTTTTTTCATGTGCCCTTTGGCCATTTGTATTTCTTTTTCATCAAAGTGTCTGTCCATTTCTTCTCCCCATTTTTTGATGGGATTAGATATTTTTTTCTTGTAAAACTCTGTCAGTGCCTTTACCTGATGGGTATTGGGTGAATAGTTTCTCGCACTCAGTGGGTGACTCTTATATCCTGGGCACTATTTCATTTGAGGTGCTGAAGCGTCTCAGCTTAATGTATTCCCATCTGTTTATCTCTGCTTCCACTTGTTTGGAAAGTGCAGTTTCCTCCTTGAAGATACCTTTGTCATGGAATGTTTTACCTACGTGTTGTTGTATATATCTTATAGTATCAGGTCTGATATCAAGGTCTTTAATCCATTTAGATTTTACCTTCATACATGATGTTAACTGGGGGTCTATGTTCGCTTTTTTGCAAGTGGCTAACCAGTTCTGCCAACATCACTTGTTGAAGAGGCTTACCCTGCTCCACTTAGGATTTCTTGCTCCTTTGTCAAAAATTAGGCGATTGTATGTCTGGGGAATATTCTCTGAGTACTCGAGCCTATTCCACTGATCTGTGGGTCTATCTTTGTTCCAAAACCACGCTGTTTTGATAACTGTTGCTTTGTAAGATAGTTTAAAGTTGGGGAAGGTAACGCCAACTATATTCCTTTTTTCTAGGAATGACTTAGCTATTCGAGGATGTTTATTGTTCCAAATGAATTTCAAAAGTGTTTGATCCACTTTTTTGAAGAATGCCATGGGTATCTTTATAGGGATTGCATTAAATCTGTATAATGCTTTGGGGAGTATTGCCATTTTAATGATGTTAATCCTGCCAATCTATGAGCAGGGTATGTGTTTCCATTTCTATGTGTCTTCTCTTATTTCTTGGGGCAGGGCTTTATACTTCTCTTTGTATAGATCCTTAACATCTTTGGTTAAGTTGACTCCAAGATATTTGAGTTTGTGTGGCACTAATGTGAATGGGTTTGCCTTCTTAACGTCCATTTCTTCCCTATCATTATTGGTGTATAAAAAGGCCATTGATTTTTGTGTGTTAATTTTGTAGCCTGACACCTTGCTATATGATCTATTGTTTCTAGAAGCTTTTTGGTAGAGTCTTTGTGGTTTTCTAAGTAGAGTATCATGTCATCTGCAAACAGTGAGAGCTTGACTTCTTCCTTTCCTATCTGGATTCCCTTGATATTTTTTTCTTCCCTGATTGTTATAGCAAGCACTTCCAGTACTATGTTGAAGAGGAGTGGTGAGAGTGGACAGCCTCACCACTACAAGCCTTCCCTCTACAAGAATTTACAGTGAAGGATTTTAGTTTTTCTCCATTGAGGATAATATTTGCCATTGACTTGTGGTAGATGGCCTTAACTATATTGAGAAAGATTGGCACACATAACAAAGAATGAAAACAATCAGTGCTGAAGAAGATGTGGAGAGAAAGGAACTCTTTTTCACTGCTGGTGAGAATGCCATCTAGTTCAACCTTTATGGAAAGCAATAAGGAGATTCCTCCAAAAACTGGAAATTGAGCTTCCATTCAATTCAGCTATACCACTCCTAGGGATATACCCTAGGAACACAAAAATACAATACAAAAATCCCTTCCTCACACTTATATTTACTGCAGCACTATTCACAATAGCCAGACTCTGGAAACAACCAAGATGCCCTTCAACAAATGAATGGCTAAAGAAATTGTGGTATATGTACACAATAGAATATTATGCAGCCATCAGGAGAGATGAAGTCATGAAATTTTCCTATACATGGATGTACATGGAATCTAAAATGCTGAGTGAAATAAACCAGAGGGAGAGAAATAGATGCAGAATAGTCTCACTCATCTATGGGTTTTAAGAAAAATCAAAAACACTTTTGCAATAATCCTCAGAGACAAAGAGAGGAGGGCTGGAACTTCCAGCTCACTTCATGAAGCTCACCACAAAGACTGGTGAGTGCAGTTACAGAAATAACTACACTGAGAACTATCATAACCATGTGAATAAATGAGGGAACTGGAAAGTCTGTCTAGAATACAGGGTGGGTGGGGTGGACTAGAGAGAGATTTGAGACTTTGGTGGTAGAAATGGTGCACTGCTGAAGGGGAGTGTTCTTTACATGACTGAAACCTAATCACAATCATATTTGTAATAATGACAAAGATAATAAAGATATTATTAAAATTTATTCTAATAAAAAGAAAATCATAAGATTGCAGATATTTGGAGAAAACAACTCATCTATCTCCAAAATAAATAAAGCAAGGCCAGAGAGCAATGGTGTAGTGGTTGCCATGCATGCCACCAACCCAGATTCAATCTCCAGTTCATCCCATATGATCTAATGAGACTGCCAGGAGCCATTCCTCAGTGCAGAGTCAAGAGTAATCACTGAGCACCACTGAGTGTGGCCTAAAAATAAAAAATTAAAATTAAGTAAGAAAATCCCTATCTCTCCTCAATTCTTTCTTTCATAACATCTAGTAGAACTCCTGTTACCTATAGCCCAAAAGTGTTACAAGAAATACTTACTCAGAATGACAATGGTGATGCTTCTGGTAAGGAAAAGAGAATAAAATTAAGATGAGTACAAAATTAAGCTCATTATTTCCAAATATAAACTCTAGACATAAGTTGTTGATGAGGGAGAACTGACGAGTAGATTTACATACTATGTATGTATGCAGGAGATCCAGATTTAATGACAGTGTATGCATGAGGCTCAGATTCGATCCCTGGCACCACAGGTTCCCCAAATACTGCCAGGTGTTGACAGTCAGAGTACAAAACAGAGAGTAGCACATGAGAGCCACTGGGTATGACCCCTAAATTAATTAATCTCAGTAGACACCATTTTAGAAATTTATGTTAGATAGTAAGGAAAGGCCAGGGAATATACAGGAAACTTATAGCACTCCCAGTATAGGGAGGTCAAAAAGAGCATTGGGTGTGCAGAGTAAGAAATAGGCATCAACATCCCAAACATTTCTGGCAAAGAACAATTTGAAAGCTGGGTCCCAGAGCCACCTCAAAATAGAACCAAAACGAACATAGGACTCAATGGAAGTCTGGTAAGGAAAGTAACTTAGCCAAAGTAAGACCCGAAAGAAAACAGGGCAAACACACACACACACACACACACACACGTACACATATATACACACATATATATTATGGAAAATAAAAGAGAAATTAAGTAATCAAGGCCAGGAATTTCAAATGCAACTTACTAAAAAACAGAGAGAACAGATTAAAGCAGACTCTAAGCACATGACTGATAATATAAAGCAATTTGCAAACCACTAGACTCTCTGCTGAATCTGGGCCTGATTCTTAGCAATTTCTCAGAGTGGAGGTTTACAGGGCCCATATCATGCAGGCCAGAACATGAACTCCATGAAAATGCCTCTGCTCCAGGGCCCCTTGCCCAGATGGTGACCTAGGCAGAGTTACACGCTACACTTTTGGAAACTCTTTAGAGCCTTTACTCGGACTCTTAATCCAAGGGGCTCATTCAAGTACCTGCCCTACTTCCTCTTTTTAATTTCTGTAACTTAAGAGCAGGGTTTGTTTGTAGCACAAGAACTGACCAAGGTACTGGGATCAACAGGAGATACTTGAAACACATTGGATTAGTGAAATAGAAATTCAACCCAGAGATCTATTAGCCTTGTACTCATGTTTTATTATTTTATTTTATTTTATTTTATTTTTAGTTCAATGAGATCTGTCCTGTTCAACAAGCTTGAGAAGAGCTCCAGCTATAGATCTCACTTCATCTGAATATAACTAAGGAATGATTTCCATTGAATGTGGCTAATTTCCTCTGGCAGACATTAAGGGAGGGAGAACTATTGGCATTTAGAGGCTACTTATTTTGTTTTATTTTGTCTGGTTCTTTAGTGAGAAAAGTTTTAGCATTGGTGTTGTCCATTATCTTACATACATACACACACATAAACAAAGGAAAAGATATAAAGTCTGAGTATCCTAGTACCTTGCAGAAAGTAACCATTGCAAAAATATGTACAGAACTTAATTTACAAAAGGGCAGAAAACAAAAAATTAATACAAGGCTCTCTTGGTGGATGAAAACAACACATATACAAATGCTAGCAATGTAGAAAATATAAAAAAATACTAAGTCTGATCTGGTTCTTTTCAGAGTATTAAGAATTTCATTTCAAGTTTTGATGGACGTATACCTCATAGAACACCAGAAGGGTCTACTAAAATTTGACAAAACATCACCTCTTCCTCTGCAAAGAGCATACATGGCATTGAAAACATTGATTCCACCTGGTTTATTTAGTACAGAAATTTACTGACATTTCTTTCCTATCTTTAATTTCTTGAGATAGTAATTCTTTACCAAAAAGTCTTTGAAAAATACTTGTGCACATATTGGGAGACAAAAAAAAGTTAAAAAGGGCAAACCCTTTTTAAAAGTGGATGTACACTGGTGTTTGGAATGGCCCTGACTCACTGTGTATCTGAAATTCAACTATGAAGGACTTTATATATCACAATGGTTTAAATAAAAAAATTAAAAAAAAAGTGGATGTAGGGGCTGGAGAGAATGCATGGAGGTAAGGCAAAAGCTCAATGGTTTGAATCCTGGCATCCCAGATGGTCCCCGAGCCTGCCAGGAACGATTTCTGAGCATGGAGTCAGAAGTAACCCCTGAGCACTGTTGGGTGTGACCCAAAAACAAAAACAAAACAAAACAAAAGGGATGTAGGGACCTAAGCAATAGCATAATTGTAGGGTGTTTGCCTTGCATGTAGAAGACCTAGGGCAGACTTGGATTCAATCCCGGTATCCCATATGGTCCCCCAAGCTTACCAGGAGTGAGTTCTGAATGCAGAGCCAGGAATAACCCCTGAGCACCACAGGATGTGACCCAAAACCATGAAAACAAACAAACAAAAAATAGTGAGTGTATTGCATTGGTCACTAACTTCATATTCGACTCTTCCAACAGGTGAACTCATATTAGTGCCTTTAATCCTGCTTTGTGAAACATTTCTGAGTCTTCTAAAATTGAAGTAAAGTAGACTTGAAGGACTTAGGACTTAAAGAGATAATAGTTCCCCCTCCAAATGTAATAAGCCTAGTTTGATATGAAGTTAGACTTTCCAATAACTTTCATAATACAGTTTCCATTGTCAATCACATCTTATAATAGGTGCCTAGCCCCTAGCAATTTTTGAATCTTTTTTCTAATGCTCTTTACAAAATGTGCTGACAATTTCCTTTTCTCCCTTGTTGTTCTAACACGGTATGATATTGTCGACTCCAAACACATGGCTAATGCCATTTCTGGGGATTCAGATGAGGCAAAGTCCTAGTAACCAAGTTCCCCGAGATCTGAGCAGTGGACGGAGAGGATATGGTTTTTCACATGAGTTGGTGTTTTGTTGATGTTGTTTGTTGGTGTTTCTGTTTGGGGGACCACATCTGTGAGTGCTCAAGTCTACTTCCAATTCTCCACTTGAGGGCCATGGAGTTGGTCCTAGGAGTTGGTCCTAGGAGGACCATGAAATACCGAACACTTTAAGGTGGTAGTAGAGTCTTTGCTGTCCATATGCCTATTTGAACTATACACCAAATGCAAATGCATAACTCATTTTGTAGATCATGGCTTTAAGGAAATGATTGGAAATTAGGAATCAATTGACTCTGCTGTTTTCCTTGAAAGATAAAGTGAAAAAATGCTCAGCTGAAATCCAGATGTGGCTTCTCAACAGAACTGTTACCTTTATGCAGAATTTTTTTTCTTTTTTTTCTTTTTTTTTTTTTGGGTCACACCCAGCAGTGCTCAGGGGTTACTCCTGGCTCCATGCTCAGAAATTGCTCCTGGCAGGCATGGGGGATCATATGGGGCATCGGGATTCGAACCGATGACGTTTTGCATGAAAGGCAAACGCCTTACCTCCATGCTGTCTCCCGGGCCCCTATGTAGAATTTTTATGCCCCCATCCCTTAATCCAGGAGAGAAGAAAACAGTGCCTGGTAAAGGAGATGAGGGATACTGAACTATAACCTGTCCTTTGGTAGTCTTATGGGGGTGGGGAGGTGAGCCACACCTGACAGTGCTCAAGACTTATTCCTGGCTCTATCATATGCTCAGGAATCACCCCTAACAGTGTTCAGGGGATCATATGTAGATTGACCTGGTCTTCCACATGCAAGGCAAATGCCTTAACCTCTGTATTACATTTCCAGCCCCATTGAAACACAATAATTATTTTAATCATTTTGAACCACATCACATTTGTCAACTAAGATAGATTTCCTTAATTTTAAAGATATTCAGTGGAACATGAATAATTTAAATAATTGAATTTTGATTATAGCAAGTTCATAGGAAAATTCTAATGTCTTTTGCCTTTAATTCTTCATGTAGGACATGAACTTTGAAGAAAAATAGAATCTACTTCTTTCCAAAAGACACATTTTTTATCCCCCCAAAGCAAAGATTTCAGACACAACATGGCAATTGGCTTCTTACACTGACAAAGTTCCTCACATTTATCAAGAAAGCTACAGACTCAAACTCAAAGTTCCTTCCACCTGCCCTTCAGTAAATCCTAGTCCAGTACTTCCACCTGAAGAATGGGTCCCCCTCTATTTGCAGGCAAAGCAAATAGAACCAGGTTGGTTATATGTAGCGCAGAGAGCAATGTCCTGGAGAGATCTGGGGAAACCTGGAAATATTAAGAATTCTCTGATGCTAGATTCTGAAAGGTGCCTCAATATAGCTGTGGAAATGTCAGTTTCTTGCATACTTGGTTATTGGGTTCAATGTACTGCAACTATTTGGTATCATCTCCCTTCCCTGAAGAATTCAAATGTGCCACCCAGCTACTGGTCCAACTGATTTTTATTATTATTAATTAATTGCTAAGTTCAGGAAAGATAAGGCACCCAAACCAGTATGAGAAGAAAAGGACAGTTTTCCTACACAACACCAGGGTGCTTGTATGTACTGTGTGGACAGAACCAACCAAAGTTCCCCACAGCTCATCCCATTTGCTGTAAACTGTGCCATGCACCTGCAGATTTAGCCACATGCATTGCACATATTCACAGAAACAACTTGTACACAGTGACAGGGGGTGAAGTAAAGGATAGTGGGGATGCAGGAGAAAAAGAAAAGCTAAATGATCTTCTCTTATGGAAGGGTTGAATCCTATAGTGCAGTTGGGGAAGTGAGAATTTAGCCGGCATCTGAAATTGCTGTCTTTGTGGGACATCAATCAAATCTGGAAGAGGCTACAAGATGGGGGGTAATATTCAACACCTTCCTTAGCAGGTCATACAAGAGAAAGTACACAGTGCCTTTGGTGCCAACTGGCTGCCCAGCGCTGTTATGCCTACAGATAATTCCTCTTTTGGAATGTCTTGATTTTCATTTTCTTTGGTTTGTTTTATTTATTTGTATTGGGGACATGCCTGGTACTGTTAGAGAGTTACAACTGGTTCTGCACTCAGAAATTACTCCTGGCAGTGTTGGAAAGGACCATACTGGGTGCCAAAGATCAAATCCAGGTTAGTTGTATGCAAGGCAGGTGCCCTGTGCATTGTACTATCATTCCAGACCCTAAAATGATCATTTAACAGGGTACAGGACACACCTTTTATTAAAAGGCCTAATGATTGATACTCATTATACAAGCTCTCACACATACCCACTTTCATTCAGTCCAAATTTTCCAACTAGATTTCTTTTTTGTTCCCTCTTGTGCAGGGTGTCTTAAAAAATGAGTAGGATGAAAGATTCCTTCATTTGCAAAATGATAGAAATAACACCTGTACATTTTGAACACTTAAAGGTAAATGGCTTTGTTCTTTTGTTGTATCTTCTCTGCAGTGTTGATTGGCAGCTGTAACAGCACAGAAATAAAATACCTATTTCTTCTCATCAAGTCTCAAAGCTTTTCGAATTATCTTGAATAGTCTTGGATCATCTGCATTTGTAAATACCCTCTTTGAGAACAAATACCCCAAAATACACAACAGGAAAAAGTATTTTTCTCTGCTCTTGAATCAAAAAACATTTCAACATAAGCAAAGAAAAGGAAAAATTCTGATTTTTTGGTAAAACATCTTTTTTTTTTTTTGAGAGGGGCATACCTGATGGTATTCAGATCTTACTCCTGGCTCTATATTCAAGAATTACTCCTGTGCAGAAAAGGTATGGGATCCCAGGGATTGAACCCAATTAGCTGCAGGCAAGCAAGCATCTTGCTGAATATTTCTGCTGTTCCAAAGTAAAAGTTTCCTTATATCCCTAACAAGATTTTGTTACTCAAAGTTTAAAAGAGAAAATAAAGAGAAGATAAAGATGAAGTTCTAAATATAAATACAATTCTTGGGATAATGTTTTGACATAAACCTCAAACTAACAAATTATTAGTCATATACTCACAAAACTATTTCAGAATCTATGTCTTCATCGTCTTAAATTTCTATAGGCACTTATCTTTATCATATCATTTGAATTACTATTCAAAATTATCTATTTTTATTTACCAGACTGTTGGCTTAGTATTTTAATGCATGATTTTACTTTTAAAGTTCTTTAAATTGGCATAATGCTCTTTACATATTACATAATTCAAAGACTAACAAAGCAAGATATTTCAGACAGGGGAATTTCAGTGCAATAATATGGCAGTTTGAAATGAAGTATCCACATAATATTTTCCATAATATTTTCAACAAGTCTTTAGAAATAGGCAAATTTTCCCATAATATAGGAGAAAAGGGTACAGGAAGTGGATCAATTGAGACCATTTTTGTTTTTCCTCTGCTTTCCCCCTCACTGTTTTATTTATTTATTTATTTATTTATTTATTTATTTATTTATTTATTTATTTAACGTAAGCGTATCATTTAAAAGAAATAAAAGTAACAGAGGGATTGGAACAAAGCAGATAGGGCTCTTGCCTTGCGTTCTGGCCAACCCAGGTTTGTACCCTTGCCTCCCAAAATGGTTCCCAGACCTGTGATTCCTGAGAGGAGAGCCAGGAATAATCTTTGAACA
>PVKC010052845.1:0-10403 GCA_004027635.1 Crocidura indochinensis
ATAAATTTATGTTTAGTTTTTAATGAAGCCTTGACTTACACCATCCTCAAGTGAAGTAACTTTGCCGTTAAAGTCAGAATTACAGGTCACAAATCAAAGAAATTGCCTTTAGAGGTCATTTGGAATTTCCAAAAGTCCTCTGAGGGCAAAAACGTGCATATTGATATTTGAAATCTTTACCTGAGACAGGAACCAGTGTAGGTGAGAAGTAATACAAATTCATTGGAAGATCATTTGGTTAGATGAATATTTCCCTGGTTTCTGCAGTAGCTGTGCTTGACCAGTTTTGATTTATCATCTCAGCAGAAGCTTAGGTCTAGATAGTTTGGATCTGCATGAATTTCAAAGCCTATTTAATGATGCTACAAAACAACTGTAAATTAACATGCCCCATTTCTATACAATAACTAGTTTATCTAAAGGCTAGAGCAATGTCAATTTATCTTGAATCTAGTTTATGACACTCTGTAGAGAATAATTTTTCATACACCAATCTTCAAACATAAATAAAGTGGTTTCTTTTTTTTCCTGATGGTGTAAAAATGTGGCATTGCTAGTATATGAATCCACTATCAAAATGTTTTCTTACACCTTAGGTGGAAATTGGGAAGCTGCTTCATTGAAAAACATCAATTTGTAGAGATATGAACACAGAAATGTAGGCAGTCAAAGCAGTGATTGTGTGCCAGATATACATATTTTTAATTAGATTAGAAACCTAAATGACAGAGGAGTTTCTTGAAGAAAAGTGAAAACAATGGGACAAAAAGATTGACTAACTAGAATATATTTTCCCAGACTTTCCATAAACAGTTTTGAAAATGTATTAGTGTTTTGTTGTTGTTGTTGTTGTTGGATTTTTTTAATACCTTACTAGCTGGAGAAGAGGAAACAGATGCAAAGATTTAAACAAATGCACTGGTTCAGACAGAAGCATTGGCAGCTGTAACAAAGCAGCTTACCACACACTTCACTGCCAAAATTTCTCATTTCTGACCCACAGTCCCAGTGCCAAGGGCTGTTAGCAGTGCCAAGTGAGTGCTGATTCTGTAATACAAGAAATAGGCATCAGGGTGTGAATACTCAATTGTTTTGAACAGAATTGTTTGGTCTGAATCTGAGCCAATTTCACCAGACACTTAAAAATATATATAAAAGCTACAGTAGAAATCCTTAGGCACACATTTTGCTTTGATTACTTGAAAGTAAGCAAGCTCACTGTGGTCATTGTTTGCTAATTAGAATAATACAAAAAAATAAAAGGGTAGCATTGCAACTTTTATTTGAATTTGGCCTTGAGACTAAAGTCATTTCCAAAGTTACACTCAGAGGGATGCTTTTACTTCAACTTAGTTGCTACATTTTACCGCTTAGTATTATTTATTGCTTTCCCATCAAGCTCAAATATAAAATCCTTTTGCTAGTTTAACAGGAGCTCTGACAAAAAAAAACTAGGATAATGTTTAACAAATTTCTGTTAATTTTTAATGATGAAGAGTTAGTTTGAGCATTTTAGTTGCTTTTCAGTTTTATATTTATAAATTTATAAGCACAAATAATATAAGGAATTCATTTCATGTATATCATATATTTATAATATATATTTAAGCAGTAACATACACTTGGGTTTAATTTTTACTTTCTCATATTTTTTAGAAAAAGCATAACCATTATGCTTGGGTAATGACTATGCTTGCACAATATTTGAGAGGGAGATGTTATCTTCAGTTTCCTGAAAATAAATTGGCTTTGAATAATGAAAAAATGATTGAAGGATTGTGAGAACTGGTTATCCATGAACTGGACAAGCAAAGTGTTCCACACAACTCTTTCATTACATACTGTAGAAAACATTGTGTGTTGTATGTATTTATTTTAAAGTTACCTTGCACCAGTTTTGATGGTCAGAAGCATAATTTTTGAGTCAGGTTAGTTTTCCTTGAATTCCGGCTTCCTTGAAGGGTATGAATCACCAGCTGGCATGATGCAATGGCAGGTGGCCAAAGGAGAACTCTTAGGACAGCTCTGTTCATCCTCTGTCCTAGGATGATATAGTGTAGACATCGTCTTGCCTTTGCAAGATAATGTAATTGCCGCTAAAACAACATGCATATGTTGTCACCAAGATTAAAGACAGAGAATTTTCAGAAATAAAAACAATTTTTTGATATTTTATTAGGAACAATTGCCTCATTGCTCATGAATAATTTAATAATTATGCAGATTTGGAGTGGGGGTTGCTAGATTCTTTGCACTTCAAAGTACTCCCCTTGCTTCTCCTTCAACCACACAAGTGGTATATTTCTTAGTGATATATAATGAGATGTGAAGAAAAACACGTTAGCCTCTGAATCTTCTTTAATCAGTTTTTTATTCAAGTGGTTTCCAAGACCACTGATTTGACCAAATTGGGCTATGGTGACCCGTCAGAGCTTGCATTATAGGATGGTAATGCAGTTCCATTAACTGTGGAAGCAGCATCAAGTGGTGCCTGTCCACACTCACAGATCCCAGGACATGTCCAAATTTTTCTTCACACATCACAATTGAACACGCAGAGTCTAATATCAACTTACAATGCGTAAGTTTGCACTTCTTCTGCTCTCTAATTTCATCTAATTTTTCCATTTGTTTTTTTGGTTATTTTTGTTCTATTTTGTAAAGTTAAGAAATCATGGAACCTTTTGTAAATTGTTGTAAGTTCTTCCATAAAAGATATCCACAGCATGATATAAAACTTATTCTTTAAGCTCCCATAATAAAAAAATGTCTTTAATTGAATTTTATATGTGTTCATTTAAAAACTATAATTTTGACTATAAATTATATAAGTAAATATTCAATTATTTATAACTTAATTCATATAACAAATTACTTTAAAATAAATATTAAATATATAAAATATAATTATATAAAACTAAAAACATTTATTCAAAAACTATATTTTAAAGTGATATTCTATATTATTGCATAAATATAAAAGCTTGGTATTAATAACGTTTTTCTGAATTTTTTTAAGAAAAGTGGCTTGTAAACTTGGAAGTGAAGCCCAAATAGACAGTGCACTAGATACAGTGTTTGTCTTACTTAAAGTCAACATGGATTCGATACCCAGCATACTTTATGATCTCCTGAGCACAGAGCAAGAAATAATCCCTGAAAGCAGTCAGGAATGACCCAAGTGAGCAAACCAATAAATAAGTGAAGTACTAGAATAATAAATAATAAACAAAATGTAAAACCTTTATAGAGACTGTTTTTTTATGTTCATTTATTTCTAAAAAAAAAATAGAATTGCATTCACCATTGTGTGTTAACAGTTTCAATAAAATAAACAGAGTACAATGGGAAGAACTTATATCTTACTAGATAAATTTGGTTAAAGAAACACTAGTTAAACAAAAACTTGTTTTTATTTATCTGTTTAGTGTAGACATTTCTTGATCATTTACAGAGCAATTTTTTCACTAGATTATTGGAGTGTGTGATTACAAGGAATAGTTTAACTTGGCTAGAATTCTTTTTATGATGGTGGAACAGATTTAAGAAAATATGAATTTCTGCCTTTTGCTTTTTTGTTTATTTGTTTTCTAGGCCACACTGCAGTCCACACCTCTATTTTCAGAAATTACTCCTGGCATACTTTGGTGACCATGTGGGATGCCTGGGATAGAGCACATGCAAGGCAAACTCCCTAATCACTGTGCTAAGTAATGTTCAGTCCCCAAGAATGTGAATTTCTGTTATGAGGAGATGAATTTAGCTGGTGTGCTTTAATCTCTGAGATTGGTACATTTCTTTTCATTTTAAAAAGTCTTTCAATTCTATGTCCGCTCTGTTTTTACACTTTACTATCTATTTAAATTGAATTAGTTCATCACTTTGACATACTCACTTGATCAAGCGTGTCCTGATATCTCAAAAAGCACAAATTTCTCAATTCTGTGATATAAAAAACTCTTCAACCTATAGATTGCAAATTTTAATTTCATTTTTTTTCTTTTTTGTTTGTCGCTTTTCTGATTGATTCTGTTATTACATTCACTTACTTAATATATTACACAGTCTTTCTTTCTTTGGTATAACTGTTTTCTACTTTATTTTTCAATATGAACTTCAATTTGCAATTACAAAAATCCCAATGGATCATTTTAGTTTCTGAGGGAAAATGTAGAAAGATCATGATTATTAAACTGGAATAGACTTAGAAAACCCTGATCATTTTAATTGTTCTCTATGCTTTGAAGTGAAATTATCCTTGAATGTTGCCTTCCATCTGAGGCAGCAGTTTTTATTTTCACTTTATAAGCTGGAATTTTCTAATGATGCTGATTCTATTATTTTTCTGTCTTGTAAATGTCAAAAGTGTTTCAAAGAACTTTAATAAAAATTCATATTTTCAAAGGACCTATATCATAAATATAACATTAATTCAAGACAAAAAAAGTGAAATAAAACATTGCTAAAATACACAAAAGTAAATTGAAAAATAAAATTACAATAAACATTTGAGGGACAGTTAAGAATTTGATCAAAAGCCTTAAATATGTTATTTGAAATATATTTTATATTTGATAGATTATACTCTGATCTTAAAAAAGGTACTATAAAATGATTTTCTATTGGGGCCCGGGAGATAGCATGGAGGTAAGGCATTTGCCTTTCATGCAAAAGGTCATCAGTTCGAATCCCGGTGCCCCATATGGTCCCCCGTGCCTGCCAGGAGCAATTTCTGAGCATGGAGTCAGGAGTAACCCCTGAGCACTGCTGGGTGTGACCCAAAAACCAAAAAAAAAAAAAAAAAATGATTTTCTATTTTTATACCTCATACAGATTAGTTGATATATTTTTTTTGGTTTTGTTTTGGGGCCACACCTGGTGACACTCAGGGGTTACTCCTGGACATGCACTCAGAAATCACTCCTGGCTGGGGGAACCATATGGGATGCAGGGGGATCAAATTGTGGTCAGTCCTACATTAACACTTGCAGGGCAAATGCCCTACTGTTTGCACCTCTGCTCCAGCCCCAGCTTGGTTGATTTTATAGTTATTTTCAATATAATAAAATATTTAAAAATATATGGATAGTTTATTTAGCATAGATTTTTAACCTGCAAGCTATGGGAGCCTTCTGTTTCCCACAATTCAGCATTAGCCATGCTAATTAACATAAAAGAGATAAAGGACTATTGACACAAGTGTCTGAACATTAGTGCTATTTTCATTGCATGGTTTTCCTCGGACCCAGCTGTACCATCAGCACCCAAGATTACTTAATTATTTTATATTTTTGGGGGGCTCACACCTGGTAGCTTTCAGGGGTTCCTCCTGGCTCTATGCTCAGAAATCACCCCTGGCAGGCTCAAGGGACCATCTGGGATGCCGGGATTTGAACCAGCATCCTTTTGCATGGAAGGCAAACACCTTATCACTGTGCTATCTCTCCAGTCCAGATTATTTATTTTTTAAGACTCCTATTAGTACATATCTGGAATAACTTGCTTGTGTATAAAATTTAATATCAATACAAGTTAGCTATTTGGTTAACTCTCTGGCTATTTTTAACTGATTTCTAAAAGTGTGATCCATTTATTCCAGATTATAAGCAATATCATTACATAGAGCTCAATCAAGAAAATAACTTGTCGCAGAATAAATGGGTTATATAGGTCAGAGAAAAGTTCTACTACATGGAGCACATGACTTATGTGCAGGTTGCCTGAGTGTGATACCCAGCCACCCTGAAAGTGTGACCTCTTGACTCACAGACCCAGGAATAGCCAATGAGCATAAGCAGTGCTGGTGCAAAAACTAGCTCAAATACACAATATTCTAATTTACAGAACTGCTATTAAAAAGTGAAAAGGGACTAAAATATAATTTAGTTTATATTTTACAAAGACTTTCCATTTATTAAATACTTCATTACTTCTGTGAACTATATTCTTTGCATACAGTTATCCAACAGCATAAAAATAAAATAAAACCTTTAATAGTTTATTATAAATTTGTTTAGATTTACTGTAAATAAAATTATATTGTAAAATTATTTCTTTATTTCTAAATATATCTTTATATTTGTTTAAGATCTTAGGAAATCCAATATGATAGTCATATTTGATAAATACACATAATTTACATTTTTATAGCTCAAGTAACATTATATGGCTGCCATAACAATAATTTATGCTTATATTTTTGAGTAAGCCAAAGAATGACAGTTTTATAGCAGAATTTTTGGAGATAGTGTCTTTTTAGAATGTGTCAATAATCAGTGTCTTTAGAGATATTTTATGTGCTTTTAGATTTTTATCTTTTATTTACATTACATAACCAAGTGGTATCTTTATAATATGACTATGGCTTTTACTAAATTTCATTGGGGAACATCTAAATTTTTAAAGTTAGTTTAAAAATATTAATAGAATTGATATTTTTGTGTTCTTGCTTAAAGTACTATGATTGATACTGTTTTTCTATAGAGAGTTGAGCTAATGCAACCTAAGTTAATAAACTTAGATTCATGAGATATCTAGCTTCAGGATTTTTTTCTGCCACTTTGAATCTAAGACAAATCATATGTGTTTGTTTTGGGGCATAGTTGTTCTAAGGGTTTAATCCTTACTTTGTATATACTCAAGGGTCACACCTTGTAGTGCTTACGGACCATATGGAATGCCAGGGATCCAAGATCAACCACATGTAAGGCAAGCAGCTTACCCCTGTGCTATGTCTCTGGTCCCTTAATATGGAGTTTTTAAGTCTGAAATATAATAGTTATGAAAGGCTCTTTTATTTAGTGCACTATGGGAGGACTCACAGAGTTATGATAATTATAATATAAGGTGGTAAATGAGATTATATATGCAAAAATACCTAGGCCAATATGTGACAATTAATTTCTATATAATTAGATGTGATAATTATTAAATTTAGTGTGAAATTAGGAATATCCCAAATATTATGAACTTTAACACAAATTCATCTTGTTATATAGTATTTTAAGACCTGGTTAGAAGTTCAATAGCATGAACAATAAAATTAATATACATTTTAGAGCTTTGTGTTAAAAATGCAAATAATGTTAGTTTTATTATATTGCTTTCATTTAATGTTTGGTAAATCAAACTGTAATAGAACACTTACAGGTACCATATGAAAATCAATCCTACACCATAAAACAGAGATATTTTCTATGGTGTACCAAATTAACACATTATTAGAACTACTTATAAAAATATGGAGACTATTATGTCGAGTGAAATGAAATGCTTCAGAGGGAAAAAGTTAGAAATAGAATGATCTCACTCATTTGTGGGATATAAGAAAAACAAGAGATAGTATGGTAATAATATCCAGAAAGAATAGAGACAAAGGTCAGGAGGTCCAGTCCAGGGTAAAAGCTCACCACAAAAGATCAGTGGTGTAGCAAGTGTAGAGAAGACTCTACTAGGCCAATGATAGATGCATTCCTCTGTTAACAATAGTGCAAACTACAGTGTCAAAGGGAGAGGGGGGGAAGAGGGAGAGAGATATAATAGGAAAGGAGAGAGTGAATGAGAGCAGGGATGGGGTTTCTGTGGGTGGGGGTGGGAGGGAACAGGGGATATAGATGTGGCAGGATTGGAGCAGTAGTGAAGTATGGTTTAATATGACTGAAATCCAAACATGAACAATTTTGTAACCACAGTACATAAACACAGCAATTAAAAAAGAAATTTAGGCTTCAAAATTTTTTTCTTCATGTAAGTACAAAATAAAACATTATTATTTAATTGAAATTATGTTGTCTAGATTTATTTAGTAAAATATATGAAATAGTGCTATTATATTAATGTTTAACCATAGAACAAACTGCAATGTGACAGTGTTAAAGTTTAGAAGAAATTATACAGAGGCCAATGACCCAGAAATGATTAAAGGAGCCCCCACTTGCATTACAGAATGTAATGGAATATGCTCCAATATTTTGATGAGTAAATGTATTGGGAGAATATCAAAATGACAACTCGAAAGAAAATGTGAGAAGAATGAAACAATAAGTATGATGTTGTGAATAAAATGTATTTAAATCAGGGGTCCTCAAACTTTTTAAACAGGGGCCCAGTTCACTGTCCCTCAGACCATTGGAGGGCCAGAATATAGTAAAAAAAGAAAATTATGAACAAATTCCTATGCACACTGCATACATCTTATTTTGATGTGAAGAAACAAAACAGGAACAAATACAATATGTGGTCTGCGGGCCATAGTTTGAGGACCACTGATTTAAATAATGAATCTTTTATTTTATGACAAACGATGAGGTTATAGAAAATATATTGTCTTGGATTTACTTCACAATTTTCTCTCTATATTTCCTTTATTTGTTTATTTATTTATTTATTTATTTATTTATTTATTTATTTATTTATTTATTGCATGAGGGATTGCAGGGAAGGCACGGTCAGCGATGCTGGGTTTACTCCTGACTCAGCACTTGGGATCCCTCCTGTCAGATTCAGGAAATCACTTGTGATTGTCAGGGGTCTATATATGGTATCACCTTCATGTAAGGCAACTGCCTTACCTGCTGTCTTACCACTTGAATTCCTATTTTACTACTGTACCTTTTCTAATTCTGTTGTAAGAGAATGTTATTCAATATTTACATATTTAGCAATACTTATTTAGACATATTTAACAAGTATGATTTGAGTGATTGTGTTTCCATATGTATCTCTCACAATATAATTTAATGTAAGTTTTCTAATTTAATCAGTAAACCTTCATTCCAAATGATTAGAAAATTGACACTCTTTAAAGAAAACTATGCAAAATTTGGATAAAATATCAAGGATCTTCCTTGATGCTTCAGATTTTGAAACAAATGGTTATTTGGAAACAGATGGTTTTTCTTTTTATTCTGCTTTTATATTTTTCAGCTTTTCATATACTTGTTATTAACTTTTAAAGCTGTCATAAACTTTCATAGTAATAATTCAAGGTACTGTTGGTGAAGAGCTTGACACATTTTCATGAATAAATTCATGAGAAAATTATTCTATGGCTTTAATATATTTGAAATATATGTGTTTGTTAGTGAAATATAAATACTTGGAGATATAAAAAATTTAGAAATACATTATTGTAGCAGAGAAAACTGATGTCACATTTAATAGTCATTTAAGATGTGACAATATAGAAAATAAATAAGTAAAATACATTATAAAAAGCAATTGACAATTTTGTTTGTCAAGTTATACAGTTAAGAAAGGTTAATTAGAATAAAGGCATTTCCAAAGATCAGCTAGATAAATATATGTCAACTACTATAAGATAACTTAGAATTAAAAGTTTTCTCATTTTGAGTTTTGTACTTACTGTATTAACTATATTGACTAAGTATGTTCTGAAAAATAATTCCTTTTTGATTACATGCACACTGTTAGCCACACATCACTCAGTACAATTGCATAAGTTGGAATCAATGTATCTACATCCATATCTATAAACATATCTACAAGCATATAAGTGGATTATGACGATATCATACATATGTACACATTGAAGCACAACATAGCTGTGAGGAATTAATGCAATCATGTAACTGCTACAACATTTATGAAACTCAAAAATATGTTAAATGAAATGAGCCAGAGAAAGGTGAAACTCAAAATGATTTTATTTATATGCGGTGTTTAGAATAACAGTATGATAAAAGCAGAGATTGAAACATTGTACAGATAAGACTAAATTATGTGTATATATGCATGCTAAATTATGGGTAAAATAGTTTTATATAGTGGGCCTATAACTGAATAATTAATATTGAACAGTTTTTTAAAAGCTTCTATATACTGATAGCAAAGTACAGTCAATATATAAATTCAGTAATCCGATGCAATTAAGATTCGTCAAGAATTATAATTCAAAAATGTTTTTTCTTAAATCTACACAAGCTGAAAATTGAAAATATCATATATTTGCTTGAATAAATGAATTTTGAAATACAACGTACAAATATTCCTAACTTTAACTCTTTTGCACAATTTTCTCATTGAGGCAGAAATTATTTTAGTATAATAAATAATGTTTGGGGTACATGTGATTTAAAAGTATTTTGAATCTGTTCACATACATGTGTGTATATTTATGTATAAGTATGCATACATATATTTCCCTAGATTTATAAATTTTATCTTTATTTATATTAATATATTAAAATATTATATAATTATATATTTCCCTCGATTCCCTGCATCATATTGACTCGTGATTTTGAAAAAAAGTCTATTGGTTTCACTAACTAAAAATTGTTTAGGTAAACAGAAGTTTAAACAAGGAGAGGACTACTTTATTAAATCTTCAGCACCAGTTATTTTACTTTACTACATGTCTGTAGTGTTTTATTAAAACAACA
>PVKC010052846.1:0-10225 GCA_004027635.1 Crocidura indochinensis
CTACCGCTGTGCCACTGCTCCGGCCTGACTTCAGAATTTTTTAATCTCGGAAAATTGAGGAGCAAAGTCCTCTCATAGTCTCACCCTCATGTGATCTTCAATGAGACTCTTTTTCCTCAACAAAGATCTTAAAGTATGCAGTTATTCACATACTGAAAAAAGTGTCCAAGTCAGACCTGTATATGAATAAGCAATTTGGTGAAAGAAAATTGATCTGGCATCAGAGAGAAGTAGTTGAAATCAACTTGCCAACTGAACTCTACTTTTGGGCTAATTACCTAGGTTCAACACTCTCAACTACCTCAACTCCACAAAGTCTGTACTATTGCAAGATGAAATGACTGAATATCTGCACCTTTGGAGTTCAAAGCCTAGTGGACTTTGCAAAGGATTTTTCTCAATGCTAAAGAAAAACAGGATTGTCTCCCAGAGTTGTACCCAGGTGACCAGCAGATCCATGAGGACCTCACAGCACTGTAGACTTGAAATAAATACAAGTCAGCCAACCAGACGTCTTTGCTTCTTTGAATGGCACACTTCACTGCCATTACAAGCTCTATTTTTAATTTTTTTGGAGAGTACTTTCTCCATAGTCTTCAGTAAGAGCTGCTTGGGTGCAACCAAGGTTTGTCTCCAGTTTCTTACATCTCTCCTCATGCAGAAGAGAAATGGCCTCCTCACCCACCCCAATAGTGGTTTTTACCTTCCTCCTTTGCCAACAAAGCCACTTCCTTGTCCTCAAGGCACCTACAGATCCTGCTTCTACTTCCTCCTTGACTTTCATTTCTCATACCTTGTCTTGGGCCACATCCTCTGTGCTAGAAACAGCTCCTGCTTCCTGCTAGACCAGTATCCTCACAGCACTTCCTCCATGACTGTCCCCTCCCTCTATCAATAGCTCTGATAACCCTTATCTCTAGGGGATATTTCTAAACCATGCACTAGTTCCTGAGAGGTGAACTGGCTGACTGTCACGTTTCTTGCAAACTGTGCTGCATGCTGGGGGCCAGAAGCCTGTCCTCCTTCCTGTGTGTCCAGTTTAGACACCGCACTGACTTGATGGTTCTGACTTCTGTGCAAAACTAAGAGATATCTGGTTGGGCAATTTTCTCCAACATGGTACCTAATGCAATCTCTTCACTTTGGGAAGGACAAGGAATATAACTGGGGAGGAGCAACAGATTGGGGGCACGTTCTACATATGGTTCTTTCTTTATTCTTACAGATTAGATACCATTACATTCATTTTGCAGGTATGAATATGAAGCTTCTAGAAATGATTTCCTCTCAGAATCCTGTTAAAGCCTCATCTGTCTGGAACTATGACCATGAAAACATTCGATCACTTATAAGTTCTAGAAGGAGGCCAAAAGATTATAGATGCTAAGAACTTCAGGTGGTATGGAATATAGGTGAGTTATAATGCAGATGGTATGGTCGCAAGGGTCTCAAACTCAATTTACCTGGGGGCCGCACGAGGCAAAGTCGGGGTGATCCTTGAGTGCAAAGTCAGTAGTAAACCTTGAACATTGGGGGTGTGACCCAAACAACTAAAACAAAACAAAACAAAACAAGATTCCTCTAGGGCAGGGCCACAAAATGCTGCAAACGGCCCGCGGGCCGAGAGTTTGAGACCCCTGGATAGGAAAAGTGCATTTGTGGTAGGTTATGTATGATCTAAATACGTAGTTATAGATGGTCTAAACCGGTGATGGCTAACCTTTGAGCCTGAGTGCCCAAACTGCCGCACAATGGTCAGTCCGGCCCTGATGCCAGGTGAGCTGCAAAGCAGACACCAGCAAACTCGCCTCCCACCTCGCTGCATATCTTAATTGTGGACCCCTTCCTGCATGTCAGCTGCAAGGCCTTCGCGTTCCATGCCACAACAGGGCTGGACTGACCATTGGGAGGACTAGGCATTGTGTGGCAATTTGGGCACTTGGACTAAAAAAGATTAGCCATCACTCCACA
Organism: Crocidura indochinensis; assembly: GCA_004027635.1. NCBI lineage: Eukaryota > Metazoa > Chordata > Mammalia > Eulipotyphla > Soricidae > Crocidura > Crocidura indochinensis. Next base: position 1,972 of record PVKC010052846.1, read on the forward strand.
CTATAGGCAGTACATTATATAGATACATGTTAGAGATGCAGACTGTAGGTGAAACTGACTACAGGTGGTAAAGTATAGGTTATGTATATGATAGGTAAAAGAATATAGGTTAGACATACAGTAGACTGTGGTGGTATAAACTGTAGGTAGTATATGGTATGGGTGATATAGATTTTAGATGATGTAGCTATAATTAATGTAGCATAAAGGTGGTATAAACTTTAGGTGGTGTAGATTGGTGGTATAGACTGTAGGTGGTAAGACCATGAGAAAATAAGCCAAGAGGGCTCTGGTTTTTTCTTTCTCTTTCTTACTAAACTGTCCTGAAAGGACATATCTAACTCTTGGGAAAGAGGTTCAGACAGGTAGTCAGGAAAAAGAGTACCCACACCTCACCAGATCTAGTCGATCTATGGATTCTAGAATTTTCCTGCCAAAAAAAGAAGCCCAAGAATCTAAGACGAATGAGGTAGTGCCACTGTTTATGATACTAAGTGGCTAGACACAGCCTAAATCATCACAGAAGTCTCACGCTCAGTCCAAAAAGACCACAAAGTCCAGAAAGACCATTTCCTCATTGATCTGCCAGGAGAGCTCTGAGGCTGGAGACAATGAGGCTCACACCATCCTCTGCTGTGAAGTTCCAGCTCTTGACAATTATTTGCTGTGCAACCTTGACAAGTTCCAAGTCTGTGTTTCCTCCTTTGTAAAAATAGAGTTAATATCGCAATCTTATAGAAGTTTCTTTTTTTGTTTGTTTGGTATTTTTTGTTTTTTTTGTTTGTTTGTTTGTTTGTTTGGGTCACACCCGGCAGTGCTCAGGGGTTACTCCTGGTTCCATGCTCAGAAATTGCTCCTGGCAGGCACGGAGGACCATATGGGGCACCAGGATTCAAACCGATGACCTTTTGCATGAAAGGCAAACGCCTTACCTCCATGCTATCTCCCGGGCCCCCTCATAGAAGTTTCATAAGGACTAATGGAGATGCAATAAGTATGGTCTTTGGCACACAGTAGGTCCACAAAAAAAAAAAAAAGAAAATAACAGTATCTCCATATCACTAAGTACTCAATTCTGGGTAAGCTATTATTCATTTCTGATCAGAAAACCTGAGAATAAGATTTTTTTAGAAATTCTACAGTCAACATGGTATCCATAGAGAACAGGCAGAATAAAAAGAGTACCCACTCCCTCCAAAGCACACACACAACACACACACACACACACACACACACACACACACACCATGCACACATGTACACAAGAGACTCTGGTTGTCCCTAAAGGCTCAGAAAAATCAGAATCAGTCATTTTTAGGGGAATTTACAATGCTTAGCTTCCTTACATTTCCAGAAACAAGTACTCCAAGTAATTACTTCCAATGGCTTAAGCCTCATAGTTTCCTTAGGTGCTAATAAGTTGTTAAAAAGAGTTGATTTTCCTGTGGTTTTTCCTTCCCATCTCCTCTCACCAACTTTCACCAGCTGATTGATAGTCTTCATGGCAACTTCTTAAGTCCTGCACCCCTAAAATGCCTAGCTTTTGGACAATCATAACCACTGAGTTAGTTACTCAGCCCTTTTAGATCCCTGAACAAAGGTTATTTTGAAACCACGTACAAGGTTGGGAGGTGAATACTTTGTTCCTGAAACCAGGTGCTGAAATGACAAATACTTCCCTTTAGCCGTTGAGGTTTTATCAAACAGGGACTCAGAGGTTTGATGTGCATTAGAATAATCACTTGGATTGAAACAAGGAAGAACAGAACGGAACCAGACCATCAACCTATGAACACTTTCTGGAGAAATGTGAGCCAAAGAAGTTACACTGGGCTCCACAAGTAGCTATTGTTGGTCACATTTATACAATAGCAGCACCTGAGAATGTGGTCAGCGTTGTTAGGGCTTAGAAAAACATACTTTCCCAAACCCAACACAACACAGCCAGCTTTCCCGGCTGTCCCCTGTTAGCTCTAGGGACTGTGCTGAAAACCCTTTCCATATTTAAAAAGGTTATTTCAAGTGCATTTAAGCAAGGAAAATCGAAGAGGGAAAATCACAAACTGTATCTGACTATGGAGTTGGGGGAAGGGAGAAGGGACCAAGAATCAAGCTTTCCAACCTGCATAGCTTCCTGCCAGACAAAGACAATGACAGGGATTGAAATAAAAAGGGAAAGAGCACAATACCCTTTTTATTCCACTTCAAGGGCAAGCTCTTTTGGTTTGCAGCAACATTTGCCAACCCCTCACCTAGGATTCTCCCCAGGGATATAGGAGACATTTCAAACCTCTCAAAAGAGCCCTCAAAATGGCTTTAGAAATAGGACTAACCTTTTGCAAGGTGAGAAGTCTGACTTTATTATTTATCTTAGAGGATAAAAAGGGAAACAGGAGAAGTGAGACTAAAAATATACTAGAATGAACACCACCATCAAACTGAGTTAATAACACCAAAAAAATAGATCGAGACTCTAGTCAATCAATCGTCCTTTCTTAGTGTTACTTAAAAAATATTATGGGAGGCCAGAGAGATAGCATGGAGGTAAGGTCTTTGCCTTGCATGCAGAAGGACAGAGGTTCGAATCCCGGCATCCTATATGGTGTCCCAAGCCTGCCAGGAGCGATTTCTGAGCATGGAACCAGGAATAATCCCTGTGCGCTGCCTGGTGGGACCCAAAAACAAAACAAAACAAAATAAATATATACATATATATGTCTATATATATATATATTATGGGATATAAAGGGTATAAATCTGGGTCTGGTTTTTGGGAAGCACCCATGGAAAAGACATATAATAAGCAATGATCCACCATATCTGGGATCAGCATCCTGCTAAGGCAAGAGCCAAGATGTGGGGGTACATGCTGCCTCCTTATTGCCAAGCATGAGGAATCGATAAAAAAGAATAATACTGGGGCTCGGGAGATAGCATGGAGGTAAGGCGTTTGCTTTTCATGCAAAAGGTCATCGGTTCATATCCCGGTGCCTGCCAGGAGCAGTTTCTGAGCATGGAGCTAGGAGTAACCCCTGAGCACTGCCGGTTACAAAAAAAAAAAAAAAAAAAAAGGATAATACTAAAATTCAGAAATGAGTTATTTATACCTCTTAGATTCATCTATTTCTCTTCTTCACAAACTTACTAGAAATGCTGCCACTGCCAAATATGGCAAAAGTTTATCGAAGGGGTATAGCTCAGTGGTAGACCATTTGACTGCAAACTGGCGAAAGTTCATGAGCAGATGTGGAAACTATCCTAATAATTCTTAGGAAACATCCTAAGTATTTGCATTAGCCAGATATTGGTCCTAAAACCAACACTATTTCATCTGACACCTTTATAGTGACTAAATTAAAATGCTGTTTTTGAAAGTGTACTTTTTTTTTTTCAAAGAGCATCACATATATTTCAGTTTAAATAGAGTAAGGAGTATTTTCTGAGCACCTTCCAAGTGTCATATCCTGTTTGACATCTATAAATAAATCTTTAAAAGTGCAACTAAGCAAGTCTATATCCGTGGCCTCAATCTTTTGGTTTCCCCTTTCATTTCTATTAATTTGGTTGGTACTCAAATTTTTTTTATTCAAGAAGATCTTGTTCTGTATTTTCATTTTCAGCTGTGAAATCTTTGAGAGAAACAGTGGTCTAGTGGAACCAGCAATTCACCAGGTGGCCTAGTTCAAACAAGCACAGAACTGCTCTTTTCACCATATACAAATCTATCATTGGCCCTAACATAAGGCTTCCAGCAAGAAGAACTTTCCTTAGCCTCTTTGAAAGTGTGCAAACTTGGTCCTCTTGCTCTTTTGTCCGAGTTATCATTTGAGCTTTTTTTTTTTTTCTTTAAGAGGACTGGGGAGAAAGAATGTCAAGATTACTGGTGCATTAAATGACTAAGAAATATTCGCCATTTAAAGTCATTTCACTTCCTGCCTGATACCACAAAGAAGCTTTTTAATAGTTTTTGCTTCTCTTTATGCCTTAAGCATCTGGCTTGTTTTGCCCATTTTTCATTGTCAAAACTGGATATGATAAAGAAATACTCAGTTTCCATTGCTTATGAGAATCACATTTGTGACCAATAAAGGGAAAATGTCAGTGGATATCTAGAGCAGAAGTAGAATCCATGGAAAGGACCCAAGGTGGGAAGAAAATAGCAGGCATCACATACTCCACTGGTTACCTTGTTCTCAAGGGGCCTCACCCCCATCTAGCCAGGTTCCCCTGGGAAGTGGGCTACGAAGGAACAATGAACAGTTTGCAATTCCCCACATAAGAGCCACCCCTATTTGACATTTTCCTTCCTTACTGAACCATTCAGATGCCATGTAACTTACTCCAGCTAAACTCGAATCTATATCAAAATATTTTATGTCTGGATCAAAGCAAACTGGACAAGTACTACTCAAGTCAAATTACATGGTTGCTCCTAGAATTCTTCCTGGGATGCAGAGATTTTTAGCTGCTCTAAAATAACTTTATCTACTGCTTCTCAAAAGCTTACTGTGTGCCAATAACCCCACACTTGCCATCCACTTTCCTTTTTGTGTTAGCACCATACAAGATAGATATTGTTAACATTCTTTACATTTGAGGAAATGGATTTTTAAAAGAAGCCAAATTATGTGACATAGGTCAACTGCTAAAAAAGCTACAACAATTGAGTACAGATATAAGTCCTACAATATTTCAGGGCTTTTTGGTCTACCTCCCAAATACCTTTGCTAGAATTAAATGACAAAAAAAAAAACTATCATAGCAGTATGATCACACTTTTCTTTGGCATTAACTAAAATTCTATTAATATGCAGGAAACACATACAAAGAGTAGAATGAGATCTTCTCTGGAGAAGTATACTCTCTTATATGGTAACCAATACTATTGATCACTTGAAATATGGCTAGTCTGCACTGAGTTGTGAAAACATCAGGATACAAAACAGATTTCAAAGACTGAGTATATCTTTGGAATGATACTGTTTCATATCATAGATTGGCTAAAACATGACTTTTATTTTATGCTCATATTCTTTTTAATTTTCAAAATGTATCTACTAGTTCACATTATACTTGTGTTGGACAATTCAGCTCTCAAAGCATGCTTCTACTGAAAATGATAATGGAGGTAACTCAACAAGATGGCAGGGAAAGCAAGAAGAATGAGCTACTTGGTTCTGAAGAAGTCAATTAGAAGGTGGGGCCCTGCCTGTCAGTGGTCTATTAAATGTGTCTTCTACCCTCAACAGCCTTTACTAAAGAGACTCTGTAATCGCCTTATAAAGGACCAGAGTCTCAATTAATAGTAGGACCTACAAACATGTTTTTAATTATGGTGCTTAAAGATATTATTAGAAAAACATAATTAAAACACTATATGCTGAAATAAAACGCCTTTGAAATTTAAAAAATAATAAAAATAATACAACATTAAAAAAAAAGTATGACCAACACAAGGAACAGGAAGAATGCTGGATTTAGATCAAAACAGTGCCAGTTGGTATTTTTCTTCTGTTTTCTACTTTGTCTGGACTTGATTTGTATTATTATATTATATTCTAGATCCAGAACCTCCTTCCTCAAGACTTAACTCCCACTTTAATTATTTTTTATAAACCAATCCCCTAATCCCTCAAATCTTTGCAGATTGAGATATCATCTGCTGACATCAATACTTATTTCTCCATTGCTTGTTTCTAGTAAAAAATTAAAATTGTGCTTCAGAGGAGCCATTAGACCTAGCTCTAAGTGAGAGTCATGTTTATAAACATGTGTTCCTTACTCCTTCGTCTCTTCAGAACTGTAATCCAGTTATGACCATAAGGACTAAACTGAAGACACCTTTGTAACTGAGAGTCTTAAAAAATATTTTTTTCGGGGCCCAGGAGATAGCATGGAGGTAAGGTGTTTGCCTTTCATGCAAAAGGTCATCGGTTCGAATCCCGGTGCCCCATATGGTCCCCCGTGCCTGCCAGGAGCAATTTCTGAGCATGGAGCCAGGAGTAACCCCTGAGCACTGCTGGGTGTGACCCAAAAACCAAAAAAAAATTTTTTTTTTCATGAAATGGAATAAAATAGTACTCAAAATGTCATTCCTTGCCCCACTACCGCCACTTTCTTCCATGTGACACCGGGAACTATCACAGCCATATTGTAACTTTTGGTACTGATATTCTTGGCTTCTGAAGCAGAACTAACAACAGTAAACCTCCCTATCTCTATCATATTCAATCTCTACCTATCTATCTCTATCTCTACCTATCATATTCTATCTCTATCTCTATCTCTATCTCTATCTCTATCTCTATCTCTACCTATGATATTCTATGATGACAAAGAAAGACTTATTACTTAAACCATAGCAGTAACTTTGTAGTCTCTGGCATTCTCTTCTGAGATCCAAAACAGATTTAGGAAGGCCAAAGAGTTTGTATCCAAACTGAAGACTTTTCATTCTTCTCCAAATGTACTCAGTTGCTGCTCATAATACTCTCTGCTGAGTATTACATCTAGATCACTATTCTCAGAAGTCACTCTGTGTGTACATTTACATACATCATTCACACACACACACACACACACACACACACACACACACCACATATTTAAAATACTACTGCATTCATTTGAAATAGGAGAATCGAGGGTTAAAACTAATAGCTATTGCTAGATAATTACATGGAATATGCAGTAATGTTTTCTCTTTATCAATAGAATATGTGTAATAGTTTTATTCACCTAATTTGTAGATGCTTACCGAGAACAATTTGTTGATCCAAAAGAAGCAATGTAGAGGTAGCCATTGTACTTTGAAGCTTTAAAAAATACTTATTATCTTTTAAAAATATGTTACAAGGACCAGGAAGCTAGAACAAAAGTCAGGAACCTATAGTTCCTAGCAGTGCTGGGAGGATCCTAAAATAACAAAATCTAAAAAAATGTGCTATAAACTTGGAAACTACTTTCAAAACATAACTTAATGTTTTCAAGACAATCACAAATAAGTAAGATGATAGAAAAGTTAACCTGATTGTGGCTATCATTTCACAATATGTACATATATCAAATTTGTACTTTGTATGCCTTGAACTTACATAATGCCTATCAATTGTATCTCAATAAGTCTGGAACAACCCACCCTACAATATTCCTTTTGCTATCCTGAAAAAAATAATGTTTTCCCATTTCAGGTGATAAGTGCCCCTCATGGATCATGATTTTAAAGCCCAGTTGGGTACCAGCTAAAAACCAGAGGTTTCAAGTGGTCACTCCCTTCCCAGGCCTTTAGGATCAAGTCCTTACTCCCCCTCATGTTCATGCCTATCCCCTACTCCTAAGCAGGCATTGGCATAGGAAAAGAGGTAAGAGTAAGTTCTGGTCAATGAGCTGAGGGAGGTAATCCTGGCAAAACATCTAAAAAAAATTCTTCTTTCCCTTGAAAGAAAGACATTCATCTATGTCTACAGAAACTACAGAGCTGAATCCAGAGTTTCTGAACATAAGAAACTATTTTGTACTCCAGTGAGAGTCCAGGGAAACTCCAAGTTGTGAGACAGGCAATAGGGCTAGGAGTGTTCTGCTCTAAGTAGTAAATTAGAAAGCTAGATCTAACTGAGCATAGCTATATCAAAATTGACCCACACCTCTAGTATCATTCTAGGGCTCACACTCCAGTTTACCAATGGGAGGAAAAGCATGCATGACCTGCTTTCACTGACAAAATTTCTTAAAAGTGCAAGCTGTCTAATTGTGGACAGTGTAAGAGCACACTTATAACTCAGATGAGCTGGAGAAATTTTGGTCCTTACATGAACCACACTCACATGGACCTAAAAGGCTCTTGCAGAAACATTCTAACAAGACTGACTAGCTAACCTGCAAACAGTATTTACACTGCTTGGGTAATACTTAGTCATTTGGCCATACCAGATAGCAAGAAGAGGGTCGGAGTCTATCCAACTGTCCTGGCAGAAAGAAAGCTAGTACAAAATACAAATACAGAGTTTCATGGTCACAATTACAAAGAATTTCAAAACAATGATGGTAGCATATGAAATTAAAAGCAGGGCATACCTCTACTCAGACTCCCAATTGGGACTTAGACAGACTAAGTACATCTTCAGATGCAGGTGACATCATCTCTAGTGATCCTTAGTGGTACCTATACCCAAACCTGCCCTCCCATCCCATGTAAACCCTGTTTCATGCTCTCTCTCTCTCTCTCCCTCTCTCTCTCTCTCTCTCTCTCTCTCCC
>PVKC010052847.1:0-10216 GCA_004027635.1 Crocidura indochinensis
TTTTTTTTTCCTGGAAGGAGATGCTACACAGATCTTTTTGGGAATCTCTGCTTAATGAGAACCTCATCTAGAAACGGCAGAAACAAACTTGTCCACTGTGCAAGATGTAAACCAGAAACTCCATGAGTCTCAGCCTCCATTGCTAGCACACAGTGAAGACTAACGAAAACAGAGATCTGGGCCCAGAAAAGGCTTCCAGGATGGGAGCATCTGCACTGATGCAGGAGCTGTGGCATGTGATCAGAAGAGACCAGGAGTGATCTCTGAGCAGCACTGGGCTGGGAATAGCATCTGACCAGTGCCAGTTGTGACCTCCCTCTAAAAACATAAACAATTTTACTGCTCAGAAACATATACACATCTGTTTTTAGCATCTCGTTTCCAAGAGTCAAAAAGTAGAAGGAGAGGCTGGAATGATAGCATAGTGGTAGGGCATTTGCTTTGCACTCAGCTGACTCCGGACAGACTGTGGTTCAATCCCTGTCGTCCCATATGGTCTCCCAAATCAGGAGCAGTTTCTGAGCGCATAGCCAGGAGTAAACCCTGAGCATCATCAAGTGTGCCCCCACATCCCCCCAAAAAAGGTAGAAGGAACCCAAACACCCAAAATTAATGAAGAAATTGGGATATAGTCATGCAGAGAAAAATGGTTAGGGTTTTTTTGTTTTGTTTTGGTTTTGGTTTTTTGGATCACACCTGGCAGCACTCAGGGATTACTCCTGGCTCTATGCTTAGAAATCACTCCTCCCGGAGAGATAGCACAGTGGCGTTTGCCTTGCAAGCAGCCGATTCAGGACCAAAGGCGGTTGGTTCGAATCCCAGTGTCCCATATGGTCCCTCGTGCCTGCCAGGAGCTATTTCTGAGCAGACAGCCAGGAGTAACCTCTGAGCACCGCTGGGTGTGGCCCAAAAACAAAACAGAAATCGCTCCTGGCAGGCTCAAGGAACCATATGGGATGCCAGGATTTGAATCACCAACCATCTGCATGCAAGGCAAATGCTTTACCTTGATGCTATCTGTCTGGCCCCAAACATTTTTGGGGGTCACTCCCAGCACCGCTCAGGGGTTACTCCTGGCTTTATGCTCAGAAATAGCTCCTGGCAGGCTCAGGGAACCATATGGGATGCTGGGATTTGAAACACCAACCTTCTGCATGCAAGGTAAATGCCTTACCTCCATGCTATCTCTACGGCCCCAGAGTTTTTATTTTATTTTTTCAAATTGAAGTACCACTGTATTCATTAGAACATTTTATAAGTTTCTGGTACCAGAGCAATATTACAGTAAGTAGGATGTTTGCCTTGCGTGCCAGCTAACCTAGATTCCATTCCTGGCACCCCATGTGGTCCCCCGAGCTTGTCAGGAGTGATTACTGAGTGGAGTCAGGAGCAACCCCCAAGCATTGTCAGGTATGGCCCAAATCCTCCCCCCACCAAAATTCCCATTTTATAAGCTTCATTTCAGAAATTTTATTAAACATCAAAATATAGCACCAAAGAAATAGTGGACCAGTGAAGATGACTTGTGTGAAGCTGAGCCAGTTCTATTGTCAACAATACCTGTGGTCCCTAGTACCTCTAGGAGTAACCACTGAATATAGAGCTAGGAGTAAAATCAGTGCATCCCTGAATATGGTCATGCACCCAAGTAAAAATACAACCTAGACACTGAGAAGAGCAAAGTGTGATATGTGATATGTGATACTTATATCTGATTTGGATGAATATCCAAAACATCCTAGGGCCAGAGAGATAGTATAGGGATTAAGGCCATGCCTTGTATGTGCTCAAATACTAGCACTGCTCAGGGTATCATATGTAGGACCAGAGACAAACCTAAAGAAGCCATGTGTAACACAAGCACCTTATACACTGTATTCTTGCTCTGGCCCCAGAAATGATCTTTGTGGGGCCGGGAGGTGACGCTGGAGGTAAGGTGCCTGCCTTGCCTGCGCTAGCCTAGGACGGACCTCGGTTCGATCCCCTGGTTTCCCATATGGTCCCCCAAGCCAGGAGCGACTTCTGAGCGCATAGCCAGGAGTAACCCCTGAGCGTCACTGGGTGTGGCCCAAAAAACAAAAACAAAAAAAAAAGAAATTATCTTTGTGACAGAAGTTTACTCATCCCTGGAAGTAGAAAGCTGGCTCCAGGGATTAGGGCTGGGTGGGGAGGCAGGATTCTCCCACACCCCCATCAGCGAGGCCTGGCTTATCTCTGGGGAAAGAACAGGAATGTCAGGCAGATCAGGTTCAGGACAAGCTGATTTCATGATTGATTCTGGACTCTGAGGCATGGGGCTGTCCCTGAGTGTTTCATACAAGAGGATGAATACCCATTTCCTTGTCATATGATGATTGAAGGTGTAGTCCTGGACTAGTGGGTTTGCATTTGAAGGCACAATGTTACTTCCTAAGCACTTACTAGCTGGGAGATGCACAGACCCTCCTGGGTCAGGGAAACATCTGTCAGAGGTGTTTATTGTCCTGGTTATTGTCCTGCATGCAGCCACGAAGTCATCCCAGGTTCAGAGAGGATGAGCGAGTGACCCAAGCCTGATCCAAGGCTGACCAATAGGTCGGTATGTGCCCAGAGAGCCTGCTTCCTGATCTTGGGGCCTGGTTTGTCCTGCTGGGGAGGTAGGGGGTTAGTGTGGAGGAGAAAGTCCTAGACTAATCTGTCTCTCTGGGAAGATCTAGAGCTGCAAATAGGTGAAACCCAACTGGCCTTACCAGCTGCTCCAGATCTACTCGACACCCTGCTAGTTCCTGGGTCCCTGTGGGATATTTCAGGAAAGCCAGCTGTATCAGCTCATGCCTGGAGTGCCCACCCATGCCAAATGTGTGGTAGACAATGCCTGTCTTGCCAGAATTACCAAGTGGTGACTATCTATGCCAGAAGGTGCTAATATGTAAAATCAGATACCAACCTTGCCAGAAAGTGCCAGTCTTTTTTTCTTTTCTTTTTTCTTTTATTTTTGGGTCACACCCAGCAGCGCTCAGGGGTTACTCCTGGCTCTATGCTCAAAAATCGCTCCTGGCAGGCTCGGGGGGACCATATGGGATGCCAGGATTTGAACCACTGTCCTTCTGCATTAAAGGCAAACGCCTTACTTCCATGCTATCTCTCCAGCCCCTGTGCCAGTCAATCTAACATGTGCCAGGCAACATTTATCTGTTCCAACTTTACCAGATCAGGCCAGTTTGTCTCCATCTTACCAACATAAGCCAGATGTGCAGGCCTATGTCCATATAAGGCTATCTATGCCCACATGTCAATGTGTGGTGCCAACCTATGCCAGTTGCATCAGTCTGTGCTAGGCATCACAGAATATGCCAACAGGTATCATCATATTCTAGCTAGTTCCAAATTTGCCAGGTGGTAACAATCGGTGCCAGGCTATGCCAGGAAGTCCCAGTGTCAATATGTAACATTGACATATTCATGCCAGACAGTGCCAGATTTGCAGATCTTTTCCAGTCAGTGCCAGTCTTGCCTACATGTACTAACCTTTCCAGGCACTGCCAATCATGTTAATTTGGTACAAATCTGCACCAGACTATGCAGGACATTTATGGCTTATGCTACCATGTGACAAGTGGTTACCTACCTGTTGTGTATGTAAACATTTCCATGAGATTATTATGTTACTGATCCTACCCTGATCGGTGATTGTACCCTACCCCAGGGTGTAGCCTGGCATTTTGCTTCCACCCTCAAGTGGTACCTGATTCTGCTCCCACCCTAGGGTGGTACCTTCTTCTCATGTATAAAAGCAAGGGTCTGGGGGCTGGGCGGTGGCGCTGGAGGTAAGGTGCCTGCCTTGCCTGAGCTAGCCTAGGATGAACAGCCGTTCAATCCCCCAGTTTCCCATATGGTCCCCCAAGCCAGGAGCAACTTCTGAGCCCATAGCCAGGAGTCACCCCTGAGCATCACTGGGTGTGGCCCAAAAACAAAACAAAACAAAACAAAACAAAGCAAAAAAAGGCAAGGGTCTATGGAAGGCAGGGGCTTTGGCTCTGGGGCTGATTCTGGGGCTTTTGGCTTCACCCTTATCAATGGAATAAAGCTGATATCTTCTGAAGTCTGACTGCCTGTTAGTTTTATTCCTGCCGCATTTACCTCAGAACCGCTGGCTGAACAGGGTGACAGATGGTGGTCTGAGCTGGAGGAGAAAGACCTCATCCTCCATCGCTCCATCAGTCAACCCCATCAAGGGTTGTTCTGCAACATACTGGCACCCAAACAGGGACCTGAACATGGACCCTCAATAACTGTAAGTGAAATGCTTTATTGGAAATTTCCTCTGCTGACCATTAGATGATTTCTGTGGTTAGTCATGTGGATTTTGCCACCTTTTTGCATATGCAAAATATTATATTATGGGGCCCGGGAGATAGCATGGAGGTAAGGCGTTTGCCTTTCATGCAAAAGGTCATCAGTTTGAATCCCAGTGCCCCCTATGGTCCCCTGTGCCTGACAGGAGCAATTTCTGAGCATGGAGCAAGGAGTAACCCCTGAGTACTGCCGGGTGTGACCCAAAAATAAAAAAAATTATATTAGTCAAGTGAATTATTCCATCTTGTTTTGAACTAATTGGTTTGGATCTAAGGAAAATCATTGCTGTTGGATGGTTGTGGTCTATATTTCAAATGAAAATTGCATTGTCTCCAGCTGTCATAGTTTGTGGAATTTCTGTGTTGGCTAATGTTGTCATTGTGAGCATAGGTATTGGCTGGTGTTTAGGAAATAGAAAGTGTAGAAATAGTGAGGCTAAAACCAGTATGAATAATAAAGAAATCTATCCGACAAAAATTCAGGCCAAGGTGCAGGCTGACAAATCCAGCCCCACCATCAAAAATATAGGCATTTTTCCTGGAAGAAAGACAACTTGGAATAATAATCCGAATCCAAATATTAACACAAATGATCAACCTCCAGTGCTAACTCCACAAGTTAAGCCTGATTCTAGTCAATTGCATGACAGTAATGATTCAGACAATGATCAGTCTCCAGTGCTAACTCCATGAGTGAGGCCTCATTCTATTCACAAAATTAAAATGCACAACAGTGCAGATTCAAGCAATGAACCACACACACGGTCTCAGAGCTCTATTTAGAGTAATTTTGCTAATCCAGCCTCAACCCCTTTACACGGGGTAAATGTTTCTAACTATGTACCCTTTCAGATGGAAGAATTAGATTGGTTTAGAAAAGCATGTAAATATTATGGTCCAACATCACCATACAGTGTGGAGTTACTAAAAGTTTGGAGTCATAACTCATCTTGGACTTTGAATGATTTTTTTTTGGTTTTGGGCCACACCCAGCGGTGCTCAGGGGTTACTCCTGGCTGTCTGCTCAGAAATAGCTCCTGGCAGGCACGGGGGACCATATGGGACACTGGGATTTGAACCAACCACCTTTGGTCCTGGATCTGCTGCTTGCAAGGCAAACGCCATTGTGCTATCTCTCCGGGCCCAGACTTTGCATGATTTTTTTTTTTGTCACACCCGGCAGTGCTCAGGGGTTCCTCCTGGCTCCATGCTCAGAAATTGCTCCTGGCAGGCAAGGGGACCATATGGTGCACCGGGATTCAAATCGATGACCTTTTGCATGAAAGGCAAACGCCTTACCTCCTTGCTAACTCCCGGGCCCCGACTTTGCATGATTTTAAAACAATTGCTGATATATGCCTGTCGTCTAAATAGCGAACTGAATGGGAAATGATCTATTCAGAAGGTGTAAAAGCCAAATTATATAGCCTGGATGGTACGAAAAAACAAGTGGCAGGGGTTACTCTCTCATATGAATTTTTTTGGGGGGTTTTGGGCCACACCTGGTGACGCTCAGGGGTTACTCCTGGCTATGCGCTCAGAAGTCGCTCCTGGCTTGGGGGACCATATGGGAAACCGGGAGATTGAACCTCAGTCTGTCCTAGGCTAGCGCAGGCAAGGCAGGCACCTTACCTCCAGCGCCACTGCCCGGCCCCACATATGAATTATTGATGGCAGAAAATCAATTTGCAAATATTCAGACACAAGTTGCTTTACCTAAAGAAATATTAAATATAATTAGGGATATTGTATTGTCTTCATGGGAAAAAATTGATTCTACCAGCATTTGTAGAGGAAACTTTTTAAAAATTACCCAAGGCCCTTTTGAGCCATATGTAGAGTTTGTGGGTAAGCTTAAAGATGCTCTGAAGTCAGGGGCCCGGGAGATAGCATGGAGGTAAGGCATTTGCCTTTCATGCAAAAGGTCATCGGTTCAAATCCCGGTGCCCCATATGGTCCCCCGTGCCTGCCGGGAGCAATTTCTGAGCATGGAGCCAGGAGTAACCCCTGAGCACTGCTGGGTGTGACCCCAAAACAAAAAACCAAAAAAAAAAAAAAAAGATGCTCTGAAGTCACAAATCGAAGATGAGGTGAGAAACTTCCTAGTAAAATCTTTGGCTTATTTTTTTTTCTTTTTTTTCTTTTTTTTTCTTTTTTTTTTGGTTTTTGGGTCACACCCGGCAGTGCTCAGGGGTTACTCCTGGCTCCATGCTCAGAAATTGCTCCCGGCAGGCAAACGCCTTACCTCCATGCTATCTCCCGGTCCCCAAATCTTTGGCTTATTATAATGCAAATTCAGCATGCAGATTAGTATTGAATACATTAAATGAAGAGGCAGATGTGAATGATTTCCTTTATGCCTGTTGGAATGTCTATGGGGAACCCCAACAGCCACCCCACTTAGACTCTGTACAAACCTTTGCAGTTACCAAGGGAACGATGCCTTACTCCCCTCAGGGCACTTTCCGTAAACCAGGGTTTTGCCCAAAATGCAGAAAAGGCAGTCATTGGGCAAAAGACTGTAGATCCAGAAACCTCTTTGATAATAATCTGCGGAGAGGTTTCAACACAAACCCTAGGAGGCAAATCAATTGTTACAATTGTGGGAAGCCTGGGCATGTCCAAAGACATTGCAGACTCCTTTTAAATTCAACTCCTCGGGCATACACAGACACAATGCAGGGAAACGCCCACAGGGCCTCCCCCAAGGCCCTATCAAAAAAGGGGCAAACTCTTCAAACCATAATCCTTCTGCGCCAGCCCAAGAAAATTCATCATGATTAGGGAATTAACTCAGGGAACACCGAATTAGACATATTATGCCCAGAGGACATTACAATTTATCCATTTGGATCAAGGAGGATGAAAAATGGATAGCTGGATATCTTCTCTTGAGAGAAAGGGGTTATGCCTACAGGACTCAGTTATTCTTGGGGGCAGAGGGGACCAAATCTGAAAGAGAATGGGTGAGAAAGAAGAGAGCGAGACCAAGCAAAATCTTGTCAAGGTCTAAATTTACTAGGGTATAGGCAGGCATACATATAAACGAAAAGAAAGGGGGAGACAAGTTAAACAGGCAGGTAAACATTGTGTTTAACAGACAATGGGTAAAACATCTCGAGAGTGGGGCAAGATCCGGGTGCCACTTGCGACTTTTCAGGGAATAGGCAGTAACTTGTGACTTAATTACAAATCTCTTAGAACTAAAACCAGCTGTAAAGGGTTACTCTTTTTTTTTTTTTTTTTTTTGGTTTTTGGGCCACACCCGATGACGCTCAGGGGTTACTCCTGGCTATTCGCTCAGAAATCGCTCCTGGCAGGCACGGGGGACCATATGGGGAACCGGGGGATCGAATGCGGTTCATCCTAGGTTAGTGCAGGCACCTTATCTCCAGCGCCACCGCCCGGCCCCAAGGGTTACTCATTTTTAAGGCCTGACCTTCTTTATGTAGCCAATGTCTTAAACCCACAGATGTCACCACATTACCTGGGACATATTAACAGAGGCCAGTATACTTTCTGGAACACTAGTTAACTAAAACAGTTACTTATTTCTCAAGGTCCTGGACCTGTCATATAGTCAAATACCACAGGTCATGTACTTAAATCGCATAAGGTCTGAAGAATGCTGGCAGCCATTTTGTGGGTCTGTCCCCTGACACCTATGTTTCTACAAGTGACAACCCTCCCAAGAAATTTTGGGTCCCATTATGCCTTGTTAGAAATCGGGCTAGCACAAATGATCATGTTCAGACTATAAACTACCCTTCAGATCAAATACAGAATACTCAAGATACTAACAACAGTAACATTGCAGAGGTCTCCGGGGCAGGGAACAAGGATTTAACTATCAGACACCATACATTGAATGAGACTGGCGTAATGATAAACTTCTTTTTTGTTTTGTTTTGTTTTTCTTTTTGTTTTATTTGTTTTTTGGGCCACACCCGGTGATGCTCAGGGGTTACTCCTGGCTATTTGCTCAGAAGTCGCTCCTTGTAGGCACGGGGGACCATATGGGGAACCAGGGGATCAAACCGCGGTCCGTCCTAGGTTAGCGCAGGCAAGGCAGGCATCTTACCTGCAGCGCCACCGCCCGGCCCCCAATGATAAACTTCTTACATTCCGAGATGCAAAAGGAAAGACAGGAACCTGTCTTAACTGGGCTCCAAAATATAGGCAGAGCTTAGCTGTGCCAGATGGTGCCAGGAAGTGCCAAAATGTGCCAGTCTTTCCTGGATAGCATAGACTGGTACTACCTGGCACAAGTTGGCACTGTATGGCACGTGTGTTTTCCGTGGCTAATCTGGCATACACTGTTATAGTCTCTGATGAGGTTAGAGCCTTTAGAAATAGAAGTAGCAGGGGAGCTGGGAACTTTTGCCAGCATGGGGAATGGCAGGTCTTTTTGCCTAAGGCCTTTTTTTTTTTTACCAAGCTTAGGGTGACTTCAGGGCTTGGGCACCCCAGCAGCCTTCAATCTCCTTCGCCCTGGACTCCAGGACTATCCTTGGCTGCAGGCCCACAGGGCCAATGAGGTGGGTGCTGGGGAGGAGTTTAAAGGGGACCTCAGACGTTCTACAGCCCCCACACAGCACAAGAGGGGCTGGCTTTGGGAAGTCGCAGGCAACTTTCCTTAGCACCTTACATTCTGAAAGTATAGATAATTAACTAGGATATCATTGGGCTAAATATGTTTGCATATACAGAATGTCTATGCTGTATACTTTCCTTCCCCTCTTGGCTCACCACCCAGAAGCTTATTTTTAGTCCTTTACTTCCTCATCCCCACCACCTATTACCCCACATTTAACCATTTTTACCCTCAGTTTTTGGCTCCTCACGAAGCATATCATTTTCCCCACTCAAGCCAGCTGAAAAGCAGCTCCCAAAGTGAAATAATAGACTCTCAGGCTGAGAAGAAACCAATACTCTGTTCCTATTTATCTACTCTCAGCGGCCTCCTCTCCTCCACCTTCCTCCACTATGTAACTGTGGTTTGCTACCATACTAGGTTTATGAGAAGTCCCCATTCAAAGACATTTCCTGATATGAGACTGCTGGGAGTCATTTTGCAGACTCCAGAAGGCCAAATCACAGACCAAAGTGGTGTCCTGAATTCAACACCCTCCACAACTATTTCTAAAGATATAAAAGGGGCATGTATATCTCCTTTGAATATCTTAGATGTATTCCCTTAACCACTATAACTCTTGTTGAATATCCTCTTATACAGTGACAATTTTGCCCACTGTTTTTCCTTTCTTTCTTTATGATGTGTTCAATAAGGAATTCTGGTAGAAGAGTCTTTCGCTTTAGTAAAAAAAGAAAAAAAAAGAATCTTTCACTTTAGAATTCATGTTAGAACCAAGTTAAGGGGATTGTTGGACTTGTTCCCAAGGCCCCCAGAGGCACAAAAATACCTTCTGGCATTGTTCCTCTTTTGCATAGGCACATTAAAATGGGAAAACATTACAAATGTAAACAAGTTCTTATCTAATAGAAATAGGAACTCATATTTTGGTTTTGGTTTTTGGGCCACACCCGTTTGATGCTCAGGGATTACTCCTGGCTAACTGCTCAGAAATTGGCCCTGGCTTGGGGGGCCATATGGGATGCTGGGGGATTGAACCGCGGTCCTTCCTTGGCTAGCACTTGCAAGGCAGACACCTTACCTCTAGAGCCACCTCACCGACCCCGGAACTCATATTTCGTAATGCAGTTTGGCCTTATACTCTGAACACTATCATAATGATTTGACTCAAACCTCAGAAGAATGGGCATTGCCCATACACCGCTGAACCATAGACCATCTACAGAAACAACCACAATTATCTATAACATCACCAGGAAGCAGACCTCTACCAGGGAAGACCCTACCA
>PVKC010052848.1:0-10211 GCA_004027635.1 Crocidura indochinensis
AAAAAAAAAAGGGGGGGGGGGAGATGTTACTGGAAAGTTAACAAATGAGGAGTATTCTATGTGTTGCTGCTTTTATCATCATTTTTTGAGACATACAAAGGATCATTTATAACTATTAAAGAAAACCATGGGCCGGAGAGAGTACTCTCTCCATAGGGCACTTGCTTTGCACGTGGAGAACCTACCGTATTTGCCAGCGTATAAGACGACCCCCTAATTTTATAGTTAAAACATAGGTTTAGGCCTATATTCGCATATAAGACAGAATGTTCCTGTGCTGCAACTCTATGTACTACAGTGAGCCAATCACAACAAGCAAAGGTTCAAAGGGTATACTGTGATAGACTTCCTCTCTGACTCTGGCTCATTTGAGTAGGCTTTTGACAGTGTAAATTCGGGTCCAGAACATGGTCTGATTTGCATGGGACTGCGAGTTAGAGAGGCGGCCGAGCAGCTTTGCAGTGATTGGTGCAGGATCAAGTTGGAAATTTCGTTTTGTGGCAATATCCAGATGACTTTCATTTAGCGGCATATCGAGACGTTTTTCGGGATATACTCGGCGTATAAGATGACTCCTGATTTTCGGTTGACTTTTTTCTGTTTCAAAAGTCGTCTTATATGCCGGCAAATATAGTAGATTCAATTTCTTGCACGTCATCTGGTTGCCCAAGCCCCATCAGGAGTAATCCCTGAGTGTGATCAAGCCCTGAGCACCATCCAACTTTGACTCAAAACCAAAAACAAAAAAAACAAAAAAAACAAAAACAAAAGAACACAAATCAAAATTCACCAACCAGGGGCTGGAGCGGTGGCACAAGTGGTAAGGCATCTGCCTTGCCCAAACTAGCGTAGGATGGACCATGGTTTGATGCTCCAGCATCCCATATGGTCCCCCAAGCCAGGAGTAGCCCCTGAGCATCATCGGGTGTGAGCATCATCGGTGTGGCCCAAAAACCAACCACCACCACCATCTGGAGCCAGAGGGGCAGAAAAAGCAGGAAAGGTACTTGCACTGCACAAGGCCCACCCAGGTTCAATTCCCAGCACACATACGGTTCCCTGAGCACTCCATCCCTGAGAGTAGAGATAGAAATAAGCTCTGAGCACAGCCATGTATGACTCCAAAACAAAACAAATAATGGAAACCCAAACTCTGGGCACTGAAGATTATCAAGTACTTTTCCTTATTTTTTAAAGAGCTGCTCAATAATAGAGCGTTCCTCATTTCTGTGAATGAGGTCACAGATTTGATCACTGGCATCATAAAAAAGAACAGTTTATTAGTCCAAACAACTAACTTATATCAGTACAGTAAATTCTCCTTTAACTTTGCCAATAGGTTCTCAGAAATCACAACTTTAAGCAAACTGATTTATCCAAATGAAGGCAGGAACTGTTTTTACTTCTCAATGTTAAAACAAAATGTAGAAAGAAATGAAATTATTGAGACCAGTTACAATTGCATTCTGCCATATCATATTCCTTTAAACAGTTTAAAGCTATTTACTGCAAATAACAGAGCAATACTTTAGTGCCTATATGACTGGACCTGGTTTTGCTACAGCTTCCATTCCTCCGTATGCTCTCATTCCCTCCATGTGTTTTGGGCATATTGGGCTTAAAAAAAAATTGGCGGGGGAGGACACTTGATGGTACTCAGGGGCTTACTCTGGCTCTGTACTCAGGAATTACTTCTGGTGGCGCTTGAGGGATCATGTATGGTACTGGTGTCAGCTAGGTTATCTCCATTCAAGGCAAGCACTCTACCTTCTGTACTAAGGCTCTAGGCCAGGGGTCTCAAACTCGCGGCCCGCGGGTCGTTTGCGACCCTCCATACAACATTTTGTGGCCCTAGAGGAACCTTTTTTTGTTTTGTTTTGTTTTAGTTGTTTGGGTCATACCCCCCAATGTTCAAGGCTTACTACTGACTTTGCACTCAAGGATCACCCCGACTTTGCCTCCTGAGGCCCCCAGGTAAATTGAGTTTGAGACCCTTGCTCTAGGCCCTCTAGGCCTTTTTTTTTTTTTTTTAATTAACACAGCATACTCTTTACCAATCCTGGGCTTTTGAGAGTGACTTTACAGAACTGTTGGAAGTTCTTTAAGTGGGCTGTGCACACAGTGATGAAACCTCCTGACTAACAGTGCTGCCATCTATTAATTCATTGTCACTATACCCTGTTTACTCTCTGCAGAGCACTACTCACAGTCTTCTTTAGTTATACGACTTACTGTCTCATCAATAAAGGAAAAAATAGGAAATAAAAAGCAACCAATTAGGGGCCGGAGAGATAGCATGGAGGTAAGGCAGTTGCCTTTCATGCAGAGGATCATTGGTTGAAATCCCAGCATCCCATATGGTCCCCGAGCCTGCCAGGAGCGATTTCTGAGGTTGGAGCCAGTAGTAACACCTGAGCGCTGCCGGGTATGACCCAAAAAACAAAACAAAACAAACAAAAACAAAACAAACAAAAAAAGGGCAACCAATTCTTTTTTTTTGTTTTGTTTTGTTTTTGGTTTTTGGGTCACACCCGGCAGTGCTCAGGGGTTACTCCTGGCTCCATGCTCAGAAATTGCTCCTGGCAGGCACGGGGGACCATATGGGGCACCGGGATTCGAACCGATGACCTTTTGCATGAAAGGCAAGTGCCTTACCTCCATGCTATCTCCCGGGCCCCTAGGGCAACCAATTCTTAAATTTTGTGTCAGTGTTCTTTCCCTTTCCAAACACTAAGTAATTTAACCCTCAGATCAAACCTATGTGGTCTGCAAAGAAAGACTATTTCTCTGGATTAAAGCTGATGAGGAATCATTAATTCAAAGTGTCTCTAGTCTGCCTATCAATAACTGAACCACAAGAGATATTCAGCAAAAATGTTTTATACAAATAAATGAATTTTAGGGATGTTCTATCTCATATCAAAAGTGCTTATTATTTAGGCCCCAAAGAACATTTTAAATAAGCTTATTTACAAAAAACAAACAAACAAACAAACATTCTTTTAGCTGTACACTGAAATCTCTAGGTTGCCTTTCTAGAAATCAGGAAAGTACAAGGAATTTGCAACAAAACGTGTACTAATAATTGATATGTGAGCCATAAGAATTACCATACCAGGGCTGTACTAATATAACTACAGGCAGACCATTTGCCTTGCATGTGACCAACCCAAGTTCTATCCACAGCATTCTATATGGTCCCTGAGTCTGCCAGGAGCGATTTCCTGAGTGCAGAGCTAGGATTAGTCACTGATTTCTGTCAGGTGTGGCCAAAAAAAACAAAAAACAAACAAACAAAAAAAATCACCATCCCATGAGTGTTCATTTGGAAAGGGCCTATACTGCTTACTCCAGTTAGAAGACTGAGCTTGGTGTAGTAAGGTCTCATGGTTTGTAAAATTTTTTTTTTTTTTTTTTTTTTTGGTTTTTGGGCCACACCCAGTGACGCTCAGGGGTTACTCCTGGCTATGCGCTCAGAAGTCGCTCCTGGCAGGCACGGGGGGACCATATGGGAACCGGGGGATCGAACCGTGGTCCGTTCTAGGCAAGGCAGCAGGCACCTTACCTCCTGCGCCACCTCCCGGCTCCCGGTTTGTAAATTTTTATCTCAAAAATTTTATTTCCTTTCAGCATGGAAAACTCTTCAAAATTTTAAATTACACGATAGTACTCTAGAAAATAAACCAAGACAATGAAGAGTTAATTACCTTTGCACAGCAATTGTTACAGAAATGGATTCTAAGTAAATGGCACCCTGATAGTCATATGTGCTCAACATAAAGCTCAGTACTAATTTAGCATACAAGAACCATTTGCTGCTTCTTATTTGGGTATTCCAAAGTTAATAACCCTTTAAATGAGCATCAGTGAGATTCTAGCATCTCACAAAGCTGAATGAAGGACATCTGAAGAGCAAGATTCCTCTATGACAACCATAAAACACCAAATTTTTACAGCATGAGAATGGGATATGAAGAAACTTAGCACCCCAGAAACTTAAGGAGCTAAGGATAATCTGAAAAATATACTATTGCTCTTGAGGTACCAAAACCACAAATGAGCTTTGTAACAAGATAAAGCAGTAACAGTGTCTGTGAAACTGGGCTTTTTGGGCCACACCCGGTGGTACACTGTGAACCATGTGGTGGTAGGAAATGAACTCAGAACTAATTGTATACGATTGAGTCCTTTGAGAAAATTTCCCAATGTTCAATAATGAAAAAAAAAAAGTTTTTGTTTTCGTTTTCTAGTCACACCTGGCGGTTCTCAGGGATCTGTACTTAGGGACTGAACCCAGATTAGCCATATACAAGGCATATACCCTATCCACTGTACTATCAATTTGGCCTCCACATTTTGTTTTAATTTGATTTCACATATTTATTTAGATATACCATGTCCATAACATGGACCTAGTCAGTTATGTCTGATTTGAGAAAATGTAACCTAGCTGAAGGTGCAGAAGATTATGAGTACGTTAGTACAGAAGACATAACAAGATAATGTTCATATGTTTATTCTTTTTTGTTTTGTTTTGGGTTCATATGCAGTGGTGCTAGTGGTTTACTACTCTTGGCTATCACACAGAGATCACTCACTCCTGGATGGGCTTGGGATCAAAGCTGGTTTGGCTTATGTGCAAGCTTACATGCTGTTATCATTCCAGCCATTGAAAAAAATTTTTTTAATCATTACAATTTGGAAAAGAACTGGATTGACCAAAAGAACAGATACACATATTCATTGTTTCAGAAGCAGAAAAAAAAATCTTTAGGTCTAGCTAGCTTGAAAACTCATAGGAACTAAGATAATGACATAATTTATTTTGATGTCAATTTAAAGCCGTTGAATTTTTATTTACTTATTTGTTTTGCAGAAAGGGAATTGAAGTCTTTTAAATATTATCACGTGTTTATTTCCAACACTAATTATTTCAGTGTTGGAGGAAATGAATGGAGGAAATAAAGAATGAAGCAGCAAGGCATTTGATTTTAAGATTTATCATTCAAGTCACACTGAATTTTATCTAATTGGTTAAAAAATGGGGCCGGAGAGATAGCATGGAGGTAAAGCATTTGCCTTGCATGCAGAAAGTCATTGGTTTGAATCCCGACATCCCATATGGTCCCCCGAGCCTGCCAGGATCGATTTCTGAGCATAGAAACCAGGAGTAACCCCTGAGCACTGCCGGGTGTGACCCTCCCCCCAAAATATCTTTTTCCTTCTGATCCTCTCAGGACCAATAAACCTTACAATATTTACTTACATGTAAAGACAATGGCTTTAGACTTGGTCTAGAATATTACTCAATGGAATATGCTTAATTCTTTGAATCTTATACCCAGGGCTGATATTTTTCCACTGCCAATCTTTCACAACTCATACTTTACACTATAGTATAATTTCACCAATACAGACTTAGCTTCATTTCTATGCTAAAGGACTCTGAATATCAGCCTCCTGAATATTAATGAAAAATTTAAATCTCATTCTAATATATGTTATACCAAATTCTGACTTCTAGAGTAGCAGATGCTGGTATTCCTCCAAATCTTCCTTCCTGCTTAAGACAATGGGAGAGGGTCTGGGAGAGAGCATAGGGCTCAGGGTACATGCTTTCAATCCTGGCATCATATGGTAGGCCCTTATCCCTGGTGATCCCCAAACCAGGGCTGAGGAGGACCTGGAGGTTCCTTCCTGGCACTACAGGGCTAGGTTAGTTTTTGTTTGCTTTTTGTTTCTAGGCCACACCCGGCAGCATTCAGGGGTTACTCCTGGCTCTGTACTGAGAAATCACTCCTGGCAGGCTAGGGGGGGCAGGGGGGGGGCGACCATATGATATGCCAGAGATGAATCTGGGTCTGTCCCAGGTCACCATGTGTAAGGCAAACGCCTTTTGGCTGTGCTATCGCTCTGGCCCCTAGGGTCAGGTTTTGGTAGTAGTGATCTTTTGTGAAGTCAATAAAAACTGCCAATATTACTGTAGCAAATAGTGGTGAATACCTGTGTGTCAAGCTGCCAGACACAATGAAAGAGACATTAAAGTTAACTTTGATACAACTTAAAGTTGTATCAAAAGACTAAACATTAGTAAATAATTACAATAACCACTACTACCAAATATGATAATTTTGAAAGAATGAGTAAACAGAGAATGGAAACAACCAATCTAATCCAAGGACTATCACATAGAAGATCCTGAAACAAGAAGAGTGGGTTGAGATTGAAAGAACATACTTTAGTCAAATAAGAGAGGAAGTTCCCACAGCAAGAGAGAATGTGCCCTATTAGGGGAGCTCCAAGTAGATTCTATAGGAAACATTTATGGGAATGCCTCAAAGTTGTGTTTTTCTCCAAACACCACCTACAATGGTAAAAGGTTGTAATGAAAAGAAATAAAGGGGCCAAAGAGATAGCATGGAGGTAGGGTGTTTGCCTTGCATGCAGAAGGTCGGCGGTTTGAATCCCAGCACCCCATATGGTCCCGAGCATGCCAGGAGTGATTTCTGAGCTTAGAGCTAGGAGTAAACCTTTAGTGCAGCCGGTGTGACCCAAAAACCAAAAACCAAAAATAAATAAATAAATAAAAAGGCTAACACCAGACTTCCCGTTTTTGGCTTCCAGTGCTCTGATGATGAATGCTGTGACTAGACTAGAAAGGCAAGCAGGCCACAGGAATATGCCAAATATATCACAATAGCTTAGTTATGCTGAGATTTAAAGGCCATGAATATTTTTAAGTATGCTTGCTTGTGTGTCTATGTGGGGAAGACAGATAATATGGTTGAATTAATTTTTTAGGTATTCAAGAAGATGGACTCAGACTCTGGCAGTAAACCAAGTAAGAAATAAGAAATGAGCTAAGAAAAAAACTAAATGATGAACTAAGATACAAACAGAAACTGGAAGAGAAGGCAAGAACCATTAAAAGAGCTCAAAAATAGCAAGCAAGTGATAGCTTTGCACTTAAGAGTATTCAAAATGAACTTATTATCTACGACAGTACTATGTAACTAACTATCTGAAGGAAAATTAGTAAAAAAAACAATAATAAAAGGAAATTAAAAAGAGAAACAGGGGTCCGGGAGATAGCATGGAGGTAAGGCGTTTGCCTTTCATGCAAAAGGTCATCGGTTCAAATCCCGGTGACCCATATGGTCCCCCGTGCCTGCCAGGAGCAATTTCTGAGCATGAAGCCAGGAGTAACCCCTGAGCACTGCCGGGTGTGACCCAAAAACAAAAACAAAAACAAAAAAAGAGAAACAAAAAGTAAAAAAAAAACTATAGATAAAGACAAAACTTTAATTTTGGGGGTTTGCTGAATTATGGATTTATTTTCTGGGGGTTTTCCAAGCAGTGCTAAAGTCGTCTGGGTACCACAACTGCAAGTTTTAGCCAAATAGACTAGCAGTTCCATGCAAGAGGCCAAGAAAGTGACGCTGTTCAGTCCCTGTCTTGGGGGTCTCCAGGGTTGGTGGAAATAGAACCTGGGTATGAAGCATATTAGGTATGTGTCCCAATTACTATTTTATCTCCAGAAGAGTCTAGATTTGAAAAATTTTGTTAGCATTTAAAAAGTAATTTAAAAACTATTAGTACTATATAATTCTTTTCTTCATTTGCTAAGTTTTGGAGACACAGACACGGTTTTTTTTTTTGGTTTTTTTTTTTTTGGGTTTTGTTTTTTTGGGCCTCACCCGGCAGTGCTCAGGGGTTACTCCTGGCTGTCTGGCTCAGAAATAGCTCCTGGCAGGCATGGGGGACCATATGGGACACCGGGATTCGAACCAACCACCTTTGGTCCTGGATCGGCTGCTTGCAAGGCAAACACCACTGTGCTATCTCTCCGGGCCCTGGAGACACTTTGGTGGTCCTTTGGAGCTCAATGCTTGGGGCTGGTGAGGTGGCGTTAGAGGTAAGGTCTCTGCCTTGTACTAGCCAAGGAAGGATTCGATCCTCGGCATCCCATATGGTCCCCCAAACCAGGGGCTATTTCTGAGCACTTAGCCAGGAGTAACCCCTGAGCATCAAACAGGTGTAGCCCAAAAAACACCCCCCCAAAAAAGGAGCTCAATGCTTGGGACAAAATCCATTGTACTGCATGAAAAACATACTCTAGACCAGGGGTCCTCAAACTTTTTAAACAGGGGCCCAGTTCACTGTCCCTCAGACCACTGGATGGCCAGACTACAGTAAAAACAAAAATTACAAACAAATTCCTATGCACATTGCATACATCTTATTCTGATGTGAAGAAACAAAACGGGAACAAATACAATATGTGGCCCGCAGGCCGTAATTTGAGGACCACTGCTCTAGACCTTTTGAGTTATAATCCCAGTCCCAAAGAATTGTCTTTAAGATATAAAATAGGGGCCGGAGAGATATTATGGAGGTAAGGCATTTGCCTTTCATGCAGAAGGACGGTGATTCGAATCCTGGCATCCCACATAGTTCCCTGTGCCTGCCAGGGGCGATTTCTGAGCCTAGAGCCAGGACTGACCCCTGAGCACTGCCAGGTGTGACCCAAAAACCAAAAACAAGCAAACAAACAAACAAAAAAATATATATAGTGAACAAGCTATGGGGCCAGAAAGATAGCATGGAGTTAAGGATAGTGGTTCGAATCCTGCATCCCATCTGGTCCCCCGAGCCTGCCAGAAGCGATTTCTGAGCATAGAGCCAGGAGTAACCGAGTGCTGCCGGGTGTGACCCAAACCCCCCCACCCCCCAAAAAAATTAAACAAGCTATTAAGTACTTAAGCTATTAATCTGAGGATTTCTAAAATAATTATCTGTAGTTAGCCTAAGTATCCTATTATTTTTCATGTAAACTAAATCATTAGAGGCTTATACTTTCACATAATTAAAACAACAACAACAACAACAACAACAATGGTCCTGGAAGAGTGGCACAGTGACTCAGAGTGCCTGCCCTGCAAAAATGTGGCCTGGAGTTGAAATCCTCAGTTTCCCACAACTGACAAACACAGTTTGAGCAGCTATGCTCCTTGGGATCATTGACACTTGTCAAGGATTTCTCAATGAACTGCCATGAGGTATGTCTATACAGTGCACGGGGAATGACCTCCAGCGTGCGCCATAACGAAAAAGAAGTAAAAATGCCATACCTAAAAAGTGCCTCTGCTGGCAAACACTTAGGTGAGAACCAAAGAGTCTACTGGCAAGGACCATAACCTGTGCGCCTAAACCTACTCACAAAGTATGACCTCCTGCAAGCTCATGTGTAAGCACCACAACTACAAAAACATAAATCTCAATGAGCACTGCAGTCTGATGTTCACTGACAGTAATAACTAAGTATGTGTCAACCCCAGTCTTCCCAACAGTGACAATGACATCAGCAAAGAAGTGAGGAATGAGAGAAAAATCAGAAAAACTTCCTAAATATTCGGTGAAAAAAAGAAAAAAATATATATATCAATGAGCACAATACCTTGTCTTTTGACTGTCCCTGTCGAGCAATCGCATCATACTTGATTTTTCCCTCAGCATCCACCTGAATGGCCAGTGCATTTGACATTTTTTTCTTCCGGCCCATTTCCAGTGGATATTGGGCCACATGGATCTCTGGAAAGGCACCTCCATCTCCAAAATCCTATGTAGATATATAAAAACAGATAAACCAATTACAATGAAAAGAACTTTGTACAGTAATCTTGATATTTCAAGCAATCTTTTAACAAATTAATTGTTGAGCTTTTATTATGCTAATTACAAGAAAAAAAAATATCACAGTAAACAATGATCCTGGATCTTGTGGAATATACATTATAGTGGACAATGATAGAAGCAGCATATTTTTTGGCTTGTAATGTCTTCAAAGTAATAGTGGAAATGGGAAGAGGGGCTAACTTTATTTTTTTTTTAATTTTTTTATTATGAGAACAGAGATGCAAAGAAAGAGGAAAGGGTAAAGTTACAGTGGAAGGACAAACACGCATAAACAGAATTCTCAGTTGTCCCATCGATGATATCTCAGTCTTGAACTTTCAGCAGTGAACAAGAAAAACAAAACAGAGCCCATGTACAATTACTTTGTCCCCCAAATCCCCAGATTGTAGTACATACTATTTTTTAGCAGCACATAATATAATCTAAAGACATAAGACTTAGGTTACAACTTAAACATTGAATGCAAAGTACTTTTTTATATATCCATGCACAAGTATATCAGTTTAATTTAACCT
>PVKC010052849.1:0-10211 GCA_004027635.1 Crocidura indochinensis
AGCGCATGCGCCTTGCAGTGACAGGAGCTAGCGAGACCCGCCCCGCCCGTTGTGGGCGTGGCCTTATAGTGGGCGGGGCAAGAGGATTGATGGCTTCGCGAAGACCGGGCAAGCCGGGAGTGGCGGCAGCAAAAGGGTTAACCACCCCATGGGGCGGTGCAGGAGAAAGGGAGGCGGAAGCGCCCCGTCTGGGCTCCTTTTCCTTGGAGTCAACCAGCCAGAGGCCCAGCGACCTCCCGATCTGGGGAGCCCAGCCGAGAGAGGTTCTTCCTGGGCGGTGATGGGGGGCACAGGGTGGGCAATTGGGGAGAGGAGCAGAGAAGGCGAACTTGGGAGTGATGCGGTGATGATGGGCCTAGGAGCTTTGGGGGAGCACTGGGAGGACACCCTGGGGTGGAGGGCGGGAAGGAGTCTGCATTTGGGACCCCTCCAACATTGCACACCTTTCTCCTCCTCCTGCCTCCTCTGCAGGGCACCCCTAAACCGGAGCTCGACTTGCAGAAGAAAGACATACACCGACGCCCCTCCAGACTTGACTTTTGGGGGACACTCCACCTCTGCAACCTCCATGGGCCAGACGGCCCTGGCAGGGGCCAGCAGCAGCAGCAGCAGCACCACTACCACTACTCCTAGCCCACGGGAACTGTACCCCGACCTCTCCTGTCCCAAGGGCTTGGAGGAGCTCTTGTCGGCTCCTCCTCCCGACTTGGGGATCCAGCAGCAGCACGGCTGGAACCCCCAGGACTGCTCAGAGAACATCGACGTCCAGGAAGGGGGGCTGTGTTTTGAACGGCGGCCTGTAGCCCAGAGCACCGATGGGGCCCGGGGCAAGAGGGGCTACTCAAGGGGCCTGCACGCCTGGGAGATCTGCTGGCCCCCGGAGCAGAGGGGCACCCACGCCGTGGTGGGTGTAGCCACCGCCCTGGCACCCCTGCAGGTGGACCACTACACGGCCCTGCTGGGCAGCAACAGGGAGTCATGGGGCTGGGACATTGGGCGGGGAAGGCTCTATCATCAGAACAAGGGGCCCAGGGCCCCCCACTATCCTGCCGGACTTCAGGGGGAGCAGCTACAGGTGCCAGAGAGGCTGCTGGTGGTCTTAGACATGGATGAGGGCACTTTGGGCTACGCTATTGAGGGGACCTACCTGGGACCGGCCTTCCACGGACTCAAGGGCAGGACCCTTTATCCTGCAGTGAGCGCAGTCTGGGGCCAGTGCCAGGTCCGCATCAGCTACTTGGGAGAAAGAAGAGGTGAGGCTTGGGGCGTGGTGGGGAGCCTGCAGTTCCTGGAGGTTATAGTTTTGGATGAAAGCCGAGGGGGTACGGACTGGAATGAAGATTCTTATTGAAGGTGGGGGGCACACTTTGTGATGCTCAGGGTTTACTCCTAGCTCTGCACTCACTCCTGATGGGACTTGGGGGAACTGGGAATCGAATCCAGGTCAGCCATGTGCAAGGCATATGCTCTACCTGTCGTACCACGTCTCTGCATAATCTCATCCAAGAGCTAGAGAGGGCCCAATGAGTGTGAGAAAGAACTTGATATCAGGGGCCTATATAGCACATGCCGCCTTGCATGTGGCTGACTCAGGTTTGATCCCCAGCCTCCCTATGGTTCCCCTAGCATGCCAGGAGTGATTTCTGAGCTTAGAGCCAGGAGAACCCTGAGTGCTGACAGGTGACCCCCGTCCCCCCCAAAAAAAAGAACTTGCCAGTAGTAGGTAGTGGGGGCCTTCCAGGGATTAGGGTTTGGCTGCAGACAGATAACTTCCTAGGGAAGCAAATGGTCTATAGAGGGTTAAATGGATATTGGACTAAGTATTTGGTCCAAAAGAAAGAGGCCTGCCAATGTCAGGCTCTCAGGAAGTGTCCATTCCCCTTAGTTCAAACCTTAGGAAGAAGCCGTTGGTGCCCAGGGCATGGGGAAGGAGTGGTGAGGAAGCAGGATATGGGGTGTGGCCCTGGGGCTGACTCAGCTTGTCTCCTCCGTGTGCAGCTTGGTCTGCCCTGGATTCCCAGGAAGCTTGTCTCTCCATCCCAGCCTGTCAGCACCTTCAACTGTAGCTGAGGCTTTTTGGTCCAAAGACCCTTACCTATGGAGGTGGAATGAAACTAGGAGGTGGAATGAAGATGCCTTCCACTTCAAAAGCAAAGCAATAGCCAGAGAGATTGTACAGTGCATCAGGGACTTGCTTGCATGTGGCAGCTCGGATTCAATCCCTGGCACCTAATGGTCCCTGAGCACTCCCAGGAGTGATCCTTGAGCTCAGTCGATATGGGCCAAAACCCAAAAGGAAAGGAGAAATAAACCCAAAGGTGTAGCAGGGGCTTCTCAGGGTATCTAAGATTTCCTTCTCCATGGTGCTGGGAGCCCACTTAAAGAGGGCACGAGGACCCTATAATGTGAGGAGATCTGACCCATGCCTGCACCCCAACTTACTTTACCTTCCTTTTCTCCACCAGCCGAACCACACACCCTCCTTCATCTGAGCCGCCTGTGTGTCCGCCGCATCCTGGGGGGTACCCGGCTGGGCCAGGTGTCTGCCCTGCCCTTGCCCCCTGCCATGAAGCGCTATCTGCTCTACCAGTGACCCCTGGGATACTGATTGTGAAACCTTAACATCACCCTTCTTCCCTAGGGGAAACAGGGAAGAGGCTGGGTACCTTCTCCCACACTTCAGCTCCAACCACAAGGATGGAAGGGAAGGAACTTTGGGGCAAGACTGGTATGGATGAGTTTTTCAAGTAAAAGAAAAAATCATGGGAATATCTTGTTTGAGGAACACATTTGTGGGGTTTGGGTCCCTCCCAACACACACATACACACACGTCTTGTGGCTGCCAACACACACACACACACACACACACACACACATCTTGTGGCTGCCACCAAAAATTCTCCAACAGAGCTCCAGACTAAGTGCCAGGTGTTTATTTTCCTTGTAGGCGGGGTGGCCCCCCCCCCACATGACACACATAGGTATTGGCACCATGGGGCAGTAGAACCCCTGGCCTCATAGTGTGAGATGGGATGATGACTTCACTCACTCCCCTGACCTGCTTGGGACAGAAGGGTCCCCCAAAACACTTGATCCCTTCCACTGGCCAGCCAAGGAGATGATGCTACCTTGGGGACATGTTTAGTTCTAGCCACTACAGGAAGTGGAGAAGGGATGGGCCTGATCCCAACCATCGAAGGGGAAGCTGTGTAAACAGTAAAGGAAGGTGATGGGAGTCGGCCATAGACGACGGGGCAAGTGACACCATCAGAAGCAGGGGCAGGGGCGGCACAATTATGACTGGACTTGGGAGCCTCAAAGTCCTGGGCTTAGCAGGAATGACAGGGGAGATGAAGGGCTTATTTATTGTTTGGCATTGATGATGTCTACGAATTCAGGCTTGAGAGAAGCACCACCCACGAGGAAACCGTCCACATCAGGCTGGCCCGCTAGTTCCTTGCAGTTTGCCCCAGTCACGGAACCTGGGAAGGGAGGAGAGAGGGGTGGGCCTTGGCTGCTCCCTCCCTCCTTCTCTGGCCACCCCTGGGGCAGCTTGGAGTCAGGCCCACTTACCTCCATATATGATACGGGTGCTCTGAGCCACTGCATCAGACACATTCGATTTAAGCCAGCCCCGGAGCTTTTCATGCACTTCCTGGGCCTAGATCAAGACAAAACCCTGGATATCAGAGTACCAACACCTCCTTTCCACCCAGTCTCTGGAATGGACAAGTCACTTGTTCTCAATGCCTGGGGACTCCTGTCTTTATTTTTTTATTTTGGGGACCACACTCTGTAATGCTCAGAGGTTACAGTTGGCTTTGCACTCAGGAATCACGCCTGATGGTACTCCAGGAACCATATGGGATGAGAAGCATTGAACCCAGGTTTGCAAGGCAAATGCTCTACCCACTGTGCTATCAATCACTACAGCTTTGGGTTTCTGTCTCTAAAAGGAGGGTTTAACCAAATGGTCCCTATTCCTATCTGGTTTCTCCCTCTCAAAGACAGGTTTCTGGGCACAAGGACGGGGTTCCTGGGCTTGCTCACCTGCTGCGGTGTTGCAGTCTTGCCAGTACCAATGGCCCACACAGGCTCATAGGCCAGGACAACCTTGCTCCAGTCCTTCACATTATCTGAGGAACAGATCACAAATGGAGGTGAATGGGAGGCGATGCAGCAGCACACCCCAAAGAATGAAGCATGATGATGGTCTATTTATTGCCCCCTGGTGGCCGCTGCAGGAACTCCAAGATCTATCAGCCAGGTAGGAGCAGAATGGGCCCAAGTTTCTTTCTGGACAGACAAACCTGCGATGGCCTTGGTCTGCTCAAAAACGACCTTCTCGGTGATGCCAGCTTCCCTTTCATCGAGTTTCTCCCCAATGCAGGCAATCACTCCAAGCCCCTCAGACAGGGCATGGGTCACCTTCTGTCCGATCAGCTGTTGAAGGAAGACACAAGATCAGACAACTCCTGGAACACCTCTTGTCTACTGGCCTCCACTCCCACCTACTGACCTCATCTGACTCCCCAAAGACGTGTCTTCTCTCTGAGTGCCCCAGGACTACCCACGTGGCGCCACAGTCCTTGATCATGCCAGGGCTAGAGGAAGCAAGATAGTTGCAGTCAGTCCATTTGGAGCTTGGCAGGCCCTGGGAAGAATAGTGGGCAGGATACTCACACACCCCTTCCTCACCTAATCTCCCCAGTGAAGGCTCCATTGGTCACTTTGTAGCAATTCTGCGCAGCCACAGCGATCTTGGGGTCCAGCTTCTGCCTGGCAAAGTCGATGTAGGCAGTAGGGGGTGCGCATACCACCTCTGAGAAAGGGACAGTTTTGGCCAGGGTGAGAGAGCAGAAGAAAACGTCCAGGTTCCAGCCAAGGCTCTTGTGCCCCTTAGAACTTCCCTCCCCTTTTTCTCTCCAAGCAGGAATGATCTTTGTCCACTTCCCAGGCTGGGCTAGCACCCAAACTCCAGAGGCCCTGGTCCTGGAATTGCCCTCTGCACTTTTCCCAACCCCGGCTCCGATTTCCAGGGCTATTCTGGGCCCGGGCACCTCCTAGACTCAGCATTCTCCAGGGGCCAGCGCCTCTTCTCCTAAAATAACCCATCCCCCCCTAGGCCAAGCTTTTCTTTTCTTTTTGCAGAAGCAGGACAGGTCAGTTCTGAGGGGTTAGATTAGGGTCTTTGGTGATGAAGAGAGGATGGTGGTGGTGATGGTGGTGGGATAAAACGGTGAGAGGGTGAGGACCAAGACCTGCATTTTCCCATGAGGGTGATGGGGCGCTGACCAACCCTAGAAACCCCACTCCAATCTCAGAAGCCTTGCACTTGCTTATCCCGTTTGCTTATTCCAACCCTAGAGACCCGTTCCATGGTCAGAGGCCTTGCACTTGCTTGCAGGGAGGAGAAAGCTTGTGGACTCTGTTAATTCCCTAAAGGCTCAGTCCAGTTGGGGGTATCTGTTCAGCCTCTAATGCAGAGGGCAGAAGCCACTCAAGATAGGCCGAGGAGCTGAGGGCCGGGGCCAAAGCAGCCGCCGGGCAGGGGGCGTCGGCCCAACGGGGAGGAGACTGGGCTACGTGCAGCGGAGCACGGAGCCTGCCCCTCGCGGGGGCAGGTAGCAGGCGGCCGGCGCGCACGCTCCACCACCACCCCTGCGCTCCCTAAATGTCTGCAGCTCACCCGATCATCTGATCGCCCATGGGGGGCCAGGTGGAGCCCCAGTCCCACGCCCCCCACGCCCCAGCCGGGTCATCTCCCTCTTGATCGCCTGGGACAAAGTCCTTTCCCGCTCTACAGTCCCACACGCTCCGGGGTCCACACCAGGCCCGGAGCCCCCCACCATCACCCTGTCCCTGCACCCCGCTTCCAGGTCTCCGTGGCCACCCACCGGCTGCCACGCCCGATGCCCCAGGATCTCGGGCCACCGCCACCACCCACCCTCGCCGGCCGGGGCTCACCGGTGTCGGCCGGCACCTTGGCCTTGTTCAGCGTGCTGATGAGCTCTCCCAGGTTATTCTTCCTCCCGTTCATCTTCCAGTTGCCCCCGACGAAGAACTTCCTGGAGGGCGCCATGGTGCGGGTCTGGGAACGCTGAAGGTCAGGAGCAGCGCGCAGCCGCGACGGCGGGCCCCGGCTGCTTATGTAGAGCGCGGCCAGGCAGAACTCCGCCTCCTCCGCCATGGGCCCGCCCCGGCCCGGCCGCCGCCTGTTGCAACGTTCTGACGTGCTTCCTTTCTCCTAGCAACGTTCGAGGGGCGCCCCGGCCCCCGATCTGGCCCGGCTCCATCCGTGGTGGCCTGACCCGGGCAGGGTGGTGACGATTCTGAACCCTTGTGCTCTCGGGACTCTCCCCAACACTTGCAAGGTTCCCCAGTGGAGTGGGGTAGCCCTGCACCTCACCCTCCTCTTCATTCAAAGATTGGTTTGGGCTTGAGCCGTTTGTGACTTGCAATTCTGGGAAAGAGGAAAGAAACCCTCGCGATCTCCAATCTTTGATCCCCAGGAAGGATTGGGGTGGGAAGGAACAAGATTTGGGAGTAGGGGGGCTTGTTGGTACTGAATCTGCCGCACCCCTGCACCCCCGGAGTAGCCTTTTTCCCCAAGCTGGCTAAGGCCTGACGGGAAACTGCAGACCCTGGGGCCCAGGCCTCGAAGGCCACTGGGAACATCTGGGAAATAGCACTGTGGGATGGCCGGAAAAGCACTCCACCCTGGCTGCCCATGACTGTCATTCCCATTCCACGTCCTGGTCTGACAGAGACCCTTCCTCCTCGCCTCAATGCCCCTCATCTCACTCCCTCTCAATACCACACTTGGCTTCTCCAGCAGTGGGACAACGAAGTGCCAAGTCGGCTTGGAGAAGGGTGGACTTTTGATTTTGCTTGGAGAAGCTTTTTGCTTGCTTTTTGTTACACCCCCAGCCATATTCAGGTGTTGCCTGGGGGACATATGGGATGCTGGGGTTCAAACTCAGTCAGGTTGGCCATGTTCAAGGCAAAGCCCTACGAACTGTACTGGGCTGCAATGCCAGCTTTGTAGCTGGTCTCCCAGCACACCACAAAGGACACAAGGCAGCCATTGTACCTTTTTATTCACATCGTGTTTTGGCATTTTCCAGAAGGAGGACAGGGAAGAGACAGGGTGAGGAAAGACAGGCAGGGAATATGGGGAATGTTCCCCCATTTCCCTCCTATCCCTCCTTGCCCATCCACACAGGAAAGAAACACAAAAGGGGAGGCACAAGGCCCCATCCTGTGGAAGAGGCGCACAAAGCTACACCCACACGCACACAGAAGCCCCACCCAGCAGGGGCGGTCGGAGGACAGAGAAACGGAGAATGGTGTGTTCAGGGTGGGGAAAGCCATGAGATGTCCATGGATAGGTGGCCAGCCTGCTGCCCTCCCCGTGCCCTCCCCCCCAAAGTCTCTCAGTGCCCCTTTGCTTGCTTGGCCTTTCTCCTCTGGCCTCTAACTGCTGCAGGGGACAAAAAAGAAAAGGGGGACAGAGCAGTGGGGTGGGGCACTGAAGTCCATCCCTCGTGCCAGGTGATCTGCCCCTGGCCTCTGTGGTGAGGGGTCCGGGCAGGCTCTTAGCTGGCAACTCTCTGGTAGAAGTAGATGTAGCCCAGGTCCTTGGGCGGCTTCTCAGAGGCACACACTTTCTGGTCGTTGTAGATCACCCATCTGGGCAGGGGGAGATGAAGGACAAGTTAGCCATCCCTTTAGTCTCTCTGGCATCAGCCCTATGGGGACCCCACTGGTTTGGGGGAGGGGAAGATAGACTTCCCATATCCCCTGCCTGGGGTCCCCCCGTCCCAGGGGTCGTTTGCTCTCCCCATGCTTTTCAATCCCTGGGATCTATGCCTCCAGCCCACCACCCCAGGGAGGCAGGCTTCTCAGACTTTCTCTGGAAAGGACCAGGCGGTGTGGCAGGTGGGCAGGCCAGCTGCTCGGCCATGACCACGTCAATCTTCTATGCCTGCCAGAACACAGGCTTGGCCAGTACATACAAGAGGAGTATGAAAAAGTTCCTCACTCCTCACAAGAAAAAGTTCCTGACTCCACCTCGGGCCTTTATGCAGTGCTGCTGTCTGCCTGGGGGTCTAGGCTCGACCACACCATCCTTTCTCATCTCCATAGCTCCCCTAGAGTGGGAAGGATCCCCCTCCTCACTCCTACCCAAACTCATCCTCCCCCAGCCAGAGAAATGACTTTGCATATGTGAGGCTCTTGGATCAGTATTGGATCAGTATCATTAGATAACTAGGGGGTCTGGCGTGGAGATAATTCAGAGCACTTGTTCCAGGAGACCTAGCCTGGTTTAATCCCCCAGTGGCTTAAATGGTTTCCTTAAGCCTCATCAGGGAATCCTAGAGGTCAGTTATCAGGCATCAGCTCAGAACACTACCAGGTGTGTGCAGGGGTCCTCCCTCCAAATCCCGACAACAACAACAATAACAACAAAAACCCAAAATCAAAACAAATGAATAAAAACAAACCCCAAATTAGAACAATATATGTAGTGCAGGGGCTAGGCACTTGTCTTCAAGTGACTGACCAGGGTTCAATTCCCACCACCTCCTGGAGCCCTGGAGCACGGAGCTAAGTAGCCCTCAACCTGGCTGGTTGTGGCCCCTCCCCGAAATAATAAATCCAAAGGGACACCACGATTATTTGAGAAAGCCGCCCCCAGCCACCCCTCACCTGCCATCCTTCTTGATGTGACAGACGTAGTGGCCACACATGGTGGAGGTGCCCATGTGACTGATGAAGGCAAAGAGCTGATACTCTAGGGGGGCAGAGGGCAGTGAGGCACCCTGGGGTGAGCAGCCCCAAGAAAGCTGAACAGTTCCAACCAAGGAGGGTGTCAGGGTCCCAGGGGAGTAAGGACAGGGCCAGGTTTCTGTGGAAACCCCACCCCCACCCCACCGCTCTACTTGCAAAAGTCACAGCAATGGCATGCAAGCAGCTAAGCTTCCGGCTCCTCTGAGCTTCTGGAAGCCTCGGGGCTCTGGAAAGCAAGCTGAGGCAGACCAGGGGACAGGCTGGGTCCATTCCCCAGGGACACTCACTTCCAGCGCCATCCCGGACCTTGGGCCCCACTGGCACCGACTCTGAGATGGAATCAGCGGCCGAGCGGCCCTCGGAGATGTCCATGGCGGCTTCAGCGTCCAGGTCATCAATGTGACTGAAGATCCAGTCCACAGCCCGTTCTAAACTGTTATTCTTGGGAAGGAGGGGAGAGTGCCTTTCCCACCGAGTTTGGGGGCCAGAAAAGCAGCAGGAAAGACCTCAGTCCCTGTATCCAGCCACCCAAGGAAGTTGGCCACAGCATGCCATACCTCGCTCACATTGACTCAAGATAGGGGGACCTCATGTCTTCCCCATGGCCTCCCCCAGGCCCCTGGTGTCTCATGAGGACAGTTCCTACCGTGGCCCGCAGTGCTTTGAGGGCCTGGTCCCGGGAGAAGCCCATGGAGACGATGGTGGTCACGCAGTCTTCGGGCGGGGGCTCAGCCGCGGCGCTTGTGGAACCGGGCCCGCTGAAGCCGGGTAGGATGAAGACATTGGCAAAATCTGCAGATGTGAAAGGGTTCAAGTATTGGGGACTGGGAGGTAGGATGGGAAAGCTGGCCCTGGTCAGCCCTGTGAGCGGGCTCCCTGCCTACCTGGATCATCTATGTGAGACATGACCCAGTTCATGGCAGCCTCGACGCCGCTGTTGCCCGTGTAGTACACGGCTTTGCGGCAGGCATCCATGGGGAAGCCCATCTCCACCAGTTGTATGATGACAGACTCGTCCAGCATGGGTGCTGCGGTAGGAGAAAGGGTGGGCACTGGGACCTGACTCCCCAGGCAGTGGTCTGCTCCTCCCGCTGCCCCACCACTGCCCACTTCATGCATTTTTCTTCCATGGCCTGATGTCTTCTCCTTCAAATCGAAAACAAAACAAGATAATGGGGGTTTCTGTCCTGAAAGCACAAATCTGAGGCAAGAGAGGCCCCAGATCCCTGTTCTTGCCCATCCCCACAGGATGGGGCCACACTGTGGGACTGAGAGAGAGATGTCCTGAGCATTTCTTTGCAGAGCCAATACTGTGATGGCCATATCCATCATAGGAGGGCAGAGGAAGATTGAGAGGGAGAGCAGGAGAAACACAAAGGACAGGGCGAGGTGGGGTGGGGCAACAGGAGTGAGGGGG